>CDMY01000656.1:32635-47054 GCA_001179505.1 Vitrella brassicaformis | reverse complement strand
AAGGGATAACCAACCAAAGGTTCGGGTCTCTCGCGTTGGTGACGGCCGTCTTGAGGATGGTCTTGGCCAGCACTGCACTCGACTCCATCCACTTCTTCCGAACACCATGCTGCACACACACACACACACACACACACACAGACAGAGTGTGCTGCCTGTCCCGGCCGGCTGCCCCAATGCTCGCTCATTCACTCGCCCACCCACGCACCTGTATGAGTGCCTTGTGCGGCTGCAGGACCGCCTCACTGTCATCGTCACTCAGCTCTTCGTCCGCACGGGCCGCCGTGTCGGGCGGCACAAACACGGGCTTCGGCCACACATCCTGACCTGCACAAACACAACACATATACACACACACATGAGTATCAAGGGAGATCTGATCTCTGTCTGCCTTTCTGTGTGTGTGTGTGTATGCTGCGCCAGAGGCTGACCTCTGGCATTGACGGCTGCGTGTACGTGGCGCACAGAGCGCACAGAGCGGCCCAATGAATGGCCGCAGCAGCACGGTGCACCGACGATGGACATTGATCAGCCGAATGGATGAGTGCTGCATGAGTGAATCATCTCGTCAGCAGCAGCGGTTTCGGGCAGCACCCTAGGCGGCCTGAATCTATCTCGTCGGAGCATCTATCTCTGAGGACACTGCGAGCTTAGCTCAATTGCGAGCTGGAGAGATCTGAGAGACCAGTTCTGCCTATCGGCAGGCAGCAGCAGCAGCAGCAGCAACAGCAGCAGCAGTAGAAGCAGCGTCAGCGCCGCTGTTTGTGAGATCTTCATCTTCATCTCTGACCGGCCCGCATCTCCACATCATACAAATCTCATGGGCACAGTGGATCATGGCGCACACACCTACACCTACACCGCCACGGCTGTCAGCAGCAGGGCATGTGTGCGGCCACCAATAACACAGCACCAACACCAGGAGCAGCACCAGCAGAGGCGGGCTTGCTCGTCGTCATCGGCAACTTCTTCTTATCCACCAGCTCGAAGGAGAAGGAGGAGGCGGCCATGTCCGTGTGTGCCGCTCGTGCTCGTGTGCGTGTGCGTTGGCATCATCGCGCGGGCGTCGTGTTTTCTCATTCCGCCCTGTGTTGACGTGGATGTGCGGCGGAGTCGTCAGCCCTTCCCGCCTTGGTCGACATTCCAGTCCCGCCGGCCACACCCAAAGACGTATCGGGGGGCGTTTCCTGTGGACCATGCCTCCACGCTGATGGTGGACTTCATGACGGTCACCAACGTCATGAAGCAAATCGCTACAAAGGGCGGCGGAGGTGCGCTGAGCCGGACAGACAGACACAGACACACGCCTCGCTTCGCACGTTGATATTTCTCTCTCTCTCTCTCTTTGTGTGTGTGTGTGTGTTTAGGTGCGAGTGTGTTGGGTTTGGTGGCCATAGCGTACGTCATCAACGAGATGAGCCGCACACACACCCCGTCAGCGGGGCTCTACGGCCCCACACACCAAGACCAAGACATGATCGACCTACACCAGCACCCAGGCACACGCACAGGTCCGTTGTGTCAGCGGAACACACCAAACCACACACACAGACACACGCTTCCTTCCCTGTGTGTGTGTGTGCTGTGTCTAGGCCCTTCCTATGACCCGCTCGCCGCGAATGTGACGTCACTGAGCAGCAGACAGATCTCTAATGGCAATGGCTACGGCAACACCAGCAGCAGCAGTACTGGCGTCGGTGGTCCGAACGGCTTCGACGCCGAGAGCGTCCGTCGGTGGCTGAGGGAGGGAGACGACCCTAACCTGCCACGCAAATATGACGTGCGCAGGGAGGGAATACCCCCACACACGCATACGCAATAGTTAGTGCCTCACGATGTCTGTCTGTGTGTGTCTGCCGTCTGTCGTGTGCAGGTGGGTGCGCTTCGGGCGCACTACTCTCGCAAGCCGCGCATGGTGGCGAGCCGCGTCATGTCGGTGGGCGGCAAGTCCATGAGATTTGTGTGGCAGCTCCAGCAGGTACCCCGTGCGGGGGATACATCTGGATGGATGGATGGATGGATGGATGGATGTGTGTAGGACATATCGTCCAAGAGGTGGGATGACAACATGGCGATGCGCGCCGTGCAGCTGAGGGAAATGGTGGCTGACCTCGGTCCAGCCTTCATCAAAGTCGCACAGGGTCGAACGAAGAGCAACTGACCAAGCTCATACCAACGTGACGCGCAGACACCCCACCCTCATGTGTGTGTGTGTGTCTGTGGATTGCGTGTGTGCAGGTCTATCAGTGCGTCCCGACATCCTGCCCTCCCTCTATGTCAATGAGTTTCAGCAGTTCCAGGACCGAGTCAGGCCGTTCCCCTCAGGCAACCACACACACACACACACAGCCACGACACACACATCCACACACGCTTCCGTGTGTGTGCATCTCTCTCTCTGCGCAGATTTGGCCATCGCCATCTTGGAGAAGAACCTCGGCGGCCCCATAGAGCAGTTCTTCACCGACAGAAAGGCATTCAGGTCAGCAGCTGCCCAACCCCCCACACACGAACAGATGCATGTCTGTCTGTCTGTCTGTCTGTCGGGGCACCACGCGCACATGTGCGGGTTTGGTGTGCGTGTGTGTGCAGGGCTCCCGTGGCAGCGGCGTCATTGGGTCAGGTTTACAAGGCCGAGTGGCGGCTGCCCAACGGCAGGACCAAGCAAGTGGCCGTCAAGGTCCAGCGGCCGGACCTGCTCAGCCGGTGCTCCCTCGACCTTTTCGTCATACGAAGGGTGCGGTGCGCGCGTCTGCACACCCAGGCCAGGCAGATCCATCCATCTGTGTGTGTGCGGGGCGGGGGAATGTGAATGTGTGAAGGGTTTGGAGGTGACGATGCGGATCGTCCCCGGCCTCAAGAAGAAAGCGGGGTCCATTATCGGGGTGGTGGACAACGCCGGGAAGCGGTTCATCGACGAGCTCGACTACAAGCGCGAGGCGGCCAACCAGGAGAGGTTTCGGTCGTTCGTGCAGGGGAACGCGCTGCTGGGAGGGTCAATAGTGGTGCCGGAGGTGTATAATGCCACTCAGCACGTCCTTGTCTCAGAGTGGATCGACGGTATACTCTCTCTCACACACACACACACATACACACACACAAACCTCTGGCATGAGCCCCCCCACATGTGATGGGTGTGCGCTTTGGTGTTCAGGCAGCAAGTTCAGCGACCTGAAGGAGGAGGCCAAAGACCCGCAGAAGCGAGCCTCATCGTCAGTTCCGCTCACCTCCCCCCAGCCACACACATACACACACACGCACACACACACACAGACAGAGAGAGAGAGAGAGAGGGCATGTCCAGTGAGAAGAACGAGTCGTGTCCTGGATGGATGGATGGATGGCTGCAGGATGTTGCTGGTCAAGGCTTTGGTCAACTGCTATCTCGTGCAGCTCCTGGAGACCGGTTTCCTGCACGCCGACCCGGTGAGCAAATGAAGGAGTGACTGAGTGAGAGGCTGACACACCCTTCCCGTGTGTGTGTCATTCTCTGACATATTCTGGAAGCACCCGGGCAACTTCTTGCGGACGCCGGACGGCCGCTTGTGCATGCTGGACTTTGGCCTGGTCACGGAGATCGAGGAGGACCAAAGGCTCGCACTGGGTGGGGTGAGAGAGATAGATAGACTAGACGGCACACACACACCCCATATTCTCCCATTGTGTCTGTAGTCGAGTACGTTGCGCATCTGTCCGCCAAGGACTACAATGCCACCCTGGGGGACCTCTGCAGACTGGGGTTCATTCCAAAGGAGGTCCGCAGCTATGCCAGACAGACACACCAAAGTCTCCCTACCTGCCCGCTTGAGACGCCTTCCCCTGTGTGGTGTGTGTCTGTCGACATAGGTCTATGAAGACCCGCAGATGAGAGACGACGTCCTGCCGCTGGTCAGCCACCTCGTCGAGACTTTCCACGAAGTGAGCCCGTCACCTCAGCAGAGAAGCAGGCCCCATGTCACAACAGGCCGGCGTCTGTCCCTCTCTCTCTCTCTCTCTGTGTGTGTTTGTGTGTGTTTGTGTGTGTTTGTGTGTGTTTGTGTGTGCGTGTGTGTGTAGGGCGGCACCGAGTCGATGAACATCGAGAGCATGGGCCGGGAGCTCGAGCAGCTCACCAAGCAATACACTATGAGGGTGCCTGACTACTTTGGCCTCATTCTCAGGTGGGCCACACACATCCCACAACCCCATACCCAGAATGCGTCAAAGCCATCTCCCTCTCCCTCGCTCCCTCTCCCTCTCCACACACACGTATACCTGTCTGCAGGGCGTTTGGTACGCTTGAGGGTCTGGGTCTGACGGTGGACGACACCTTCCAGATCACCGAGGAGTGCATGCCCTACCTCGCCAAAAGACTCCTCAGCGACAACACCGTCCGAGTGCGGGAGGCGCTGCGCTCCTTCCTCTACGGCACCGACGGCGTGCTCCGGGTGGGTGAGCCTCCAATAAGAGAGAGAGAGATAGTAGTGCATCTATCTCTTCTGTGTCGGTGCGTGCAGGCGGACCGTGTGCAGAAGTTGATTGACGGGTACACGTCTTTCACGCTTGATGTGACGGGGCTTGAGCGGGATATGGCGGCGGCAGAGTCAGCACCAAGCGGAGAGGGGGGCAGGGCGGCCGCAAACAGGAGGGGGCAAAAGGTGAGTAGCGCCACACTCACAGTCACACCCACACCTACCTCACGAGCCATCCACCTTTGTGTGGTGTGTGTGTTGAAATAGAGGAATGAAAGGCCGATCGAGGTGCTGCGGAAGAGCAAGGCCATCGAGGAGGGCGACCCACCACCACCGCCCGAAGACCAGGAAGAGGACGATGCTGACGCAGCAGACCACATCCATGTCGACGAACAGGGGTTAGCCCCCCACCACCGCTCCCCCTCCCCCTCCCTCCAACCCACCGCTTCATGTGTGTCTTTGGCAGGTTTGCGATTCAGCGCAAGAAGATCACACCCATTATGCACTACTACCCCTCCGAGCACTCCAACAACGACACACTCACAGCGGCCGGCAAAGGCAACACCACCACCGTCAGCGCCACAAGGGCCATGGCGGGCAGGAGGAGACCGAGGAGAGGGGGGCTGACCAAACAGGCGGAGGAGATGCTCAAGCTCGTCTTTGCACCGGAGGGCAACTACATGCAGGTACGTCGCGGACAGACAGAGAGACAGAGAGACGAGACGTGGGTTGGCATGGCACCTGCCCTGCAGGAGTTGATAGTGGACGAGATGGTCCGGCTGACCGACGCATTGGCCCGCACCGTGACGGCAGTGCCTGCAAGGGCAGTGAGGATGATCACGGGGCTCTTCCCGGCACCCTTTTCAGGTGCCAACACACACACACGCACACACACACACACACACAGAGAGAGAGGTCGTGTGCACGTGTGTGTGGTCTGTGTATTGTGTGTGTGTGTCGATTTGGTCAGATAAGCGCAGCTGGCTGGCCAATCTGATCCTGCTGCCTTTGCTGCCCGTCACTGCACCGATCGGCGTTGTCAACGCGTTGTCCAGCAGAGTCGAGCAGATGACCACGTACGCGCCCACACATCACACACACACACACACCACACTCTCTCTCTCTCTCTCTGTGTGTGTGTGTGTATGTGTGTGCGGCAGTCTTGATGAGGACGACCTGCGGGCGTTGCTCTCTGCCCGGGAGGTGCTGCTGACCATCCTGCAGCCCAACACATCCCCACAGGTCGACGAGCGGACCAGGCGGAACCTCATGAGACGATTCGTGCGCCTCGAAGCCCTTCTACGGATGCAGGCACGTCCTTCCACCCCCCCAGGCACCCATCCATCCATCCATCCCTCCCTCCATCCCTTGCATGTGTGTGTGCAGGCGGCGATGAGTGCGGTGTCGCCCGGAGTGCCCAACATGGCGGGGCAGTTTGCCTCCAAGCTGACGTCTCGCGTGATGCGGCGGACGGTGGGGCGGCTGAGGCGAACAGGCGGGAGAGAGAGCGAGGGTGGTGACGTGGCGGCGCTGCAGCAACAGGTGCAGGGGAGTGATGACGGAAAGACTGCTGATGAGAGGGAGAGGGAGAGGGGAAGGGGCAGGGCGAGACAGAGGGAGAGGGAGAGGGAGGGCGCTAAGGTGTCGTAGACAGACAGACAGACAGGGTGTGTAGGCGTCTGATGCATGGAATTGCACGTCTGATGAGATGAGGGTGTACAGAAAGCACATGTGTCGGGTGCCCGTGTGTGTTTTTGGTGTGTGTTGTCTTGTGTTGAGCGGAGGGAGCGCCGACACAGGCTGTGTAGGGGCGGGGCGGGGCGGGGCGGGGGGGAGAGAGGGCTTCATGAATCGCAATCAGTCGTATCATCGACCATCGCTGGCTGGCTCGGCGACCATCAAATGAGACGGCTGACAATGAGGTCGGGTGAAAGCTCTCACAGACGGAGGGAGATAGCCACACAGGAGAGGAGGACGGAGGGAGGGAGGGAGGGAGGGAGGGAGGGACATGCACACGTTTTGATGGCTATATTTGCACGGGGATGCATAACCCCTGTGTGCTTATGTGTGTATGGGATGGGTGTAAGGCCATCTCGACCGAGCGGACGGAATGGCTGGCCGATTCTCTCGCTCTCTGTCTCTGTCTGCTCGCGTCGTACGCACTTGCCGTCAGCAACACATTAATTGATGTGCCTGCCGACAAACATACCACTCTCCCCGCCGCTGACTCCCCTTTGCTCCCATGTCTGTCTCACTGTCTGTCTGTCCGTCTAGCTCCCCGCGTGTGAGTCGTGTTGTGCTGGGTCGCGTGGGCCTCGTGTCTACCTCCCTGCGTCTCTGTATGGCGGTCGCTTACGAACGAACTGGGGGAATGTACATATCTGTCTGTATGGGTGCAGTGCACTGGGGGGTTGGCTGAGTGATAGAGCATGGGTTTGGTTGCATCAATCAAAATGGATGGATGGATGGATCTGTGATGGTTCTACCAGTCATTCATGCAGCACATACACACAGAGAAAGCTCTGCACGCACACGCTGTCCCTTCGACCGCACGCGCTACCGTCAGCAAGTACCCAACGCGACACGCAGCCACACCGCCTGGCTGCCAGCACACCACCTGCACAAGATCCATCAGCACACAGGAACTCACATATGCACACGCGCCATCTTGTCATTCATTGTGAGTTGGTTTCACCTTCATGGCGCCTGGCCGTCGAGGACGATGGGTGCGATGGGCCCGAGGGCGCGGCGCACCATGGCGGCCGTCAGGGGGAATCGCTGGGCGAAGGGCGCATCATGAGCCACTCCTGCTGCTGCGGCCTCGGTGGTAAAGATGCCGACGGCTGCTGCATGCAGACAAGAGCAGAGCAGATGATCAGGCGACACGACAGCATGAGGATCTGCTGTACATGTGTATCGTACCGCTCTGGTTGTTGCCTGGTTGGATGACAAAGTACATCCCTGCGATGAATGGGTCGTCCGACATCGTCAGCACATGCGACTGCGCACAGCTCCCATCGGCCAGCTCCCATGGCATCACGTGTGAGCATCCGTCGAGGGGCGTGTGCAGCGATTGGGTCATGATGCGGTCGCCACGCACACGCCTGACACACACATCCATGTTTGAAACAGAGCGTGAGCGACCTGCCATTGCCTGTCGTCCATCCACTCACTGGTCCACCACCACCGTCGGCGAGTTGGAGAAGCCGCCCACAGCCAACTCCCGGTAAACCAGCAGCAGCCTCTTCAGCACGGAACTCGCCGATGCGTCAACGGGCCCGTTGTTGATGCCAACCGTCACCCACCCTACCCCCTGCTGCCACAGAATGCGGCTGCTGACTGGGGGGTCGTGTGGCTTTGCGTGCTGCTGGAAGGGGTGCTGCGAGAAGGGGTGGACGGGGCGGGTGGGGTGGGGGAGGGGCGGGTTGAGTGTGATGGTGAAGCCGGGCTTGTTGCGGATGATCCGGATATCGTTGTTATGGCGGAACAGCTGGAGTGTGCCGTCTTGCTGGCCAGTGGGGCGACGGAAGACGACGTGGCGGCCGACGAGCATCCACTGCGCAAACACACGGGGCAGCGCCAAGAAGTCCTGCATCCAACACACCCACATCCGCACACACACATCCAGCAGCTCACCGATTGCCTCTCCTGTGTGTCGTGCTTACCGCCTTGGTGGCGTATGTCTGCAGGTCTCCAGCACCCACAGTGACCGGCAGCTGACAGTGGCCGCACTGCTCGCCCACTCGGAGTGTGTCGCCCACCTCCCCCCAGCCGCCCTCGCCCCCCTCCTCCACCACCCACATGGCCTTCATCACATCGCCGTCGCTCAGCTGATCGTCGAACTGCACCACACCGCTAACCCCCGCCCGCTCGATGGCCTTCGGCAGCCGAAAGCGGCGGGCGATCGGCCGGAGGGCATTTCTAATGGGTCGGGCTGTTGACTTGAGGTGGGCGACGGCGGTGAGGTCGGACAGTGCCAGGACGACGCTCATGGGGCTGTCGGGAATGTCAGTCAGGTGCAATGATGTGGCCTGACGACAGACAGCAAACAGACACACACGCAATGCATATGGCAGCTCGGTGTGTGTGTCAATTTGTGTGCCTGCGTGTGGTCGATCACACACCTGCACGTGGCCATCGGCATCTTTGCCATGTGTAGCAGAATCGCTCACGCCATCACCTGCGACACAGACAACGACACAGACACACACAAGGCCGTGTTTGTGTGTTGGTGTGCCATTCTCCCTTAGGTATATATCGGCTCACCCTCGTGTGTTGTCTGTGCGATGGCGGTCTCTATGGTCTCTGCCAGCTCGGCCAGATGGTCGGACACAGCAGCGAGCTGCCGGTTCACTCTGGCCACCACCTGAGGAACGAATCAACCACACGAGAGCAACACCAACCGCAGCATGACAGAGGCCATTGTGTGGTTGTTGTTTGTGTGTGCTGCTTGGCACCCTGCAGGCGCCCACCTGTGCTGTCAGCTGAGTAGAGTCCATCTGTGAGAGCGTGTGATCTGTGTGTCGACCTGCACGCGCACATGGACAGCAGACAGAGCAACCAAGCGGCCGGTGAGGGACGGATGCATTGAATGGATGAGTGAGTGAGTCACTGCGGTGGTTGGCTAAGTACCTGAGTCTGGTTCATCTGAAGGCATGCTGTGATCAGAGGCGTGAACTCTCGCTGCGGCAGGAGCTGCTCACGCACACGCAACGCAATCATCTGCACAACGTAACATCAACCACAGGGCGACGTCCACAACAGCACCGCACAGACGGTGCATGCCATAACGCACGTGCTTCCCTTCTCGCTTTGATTGGCCCACAGGCTCCGGCCTCTTCTCTCACCCGAGTTTGACTGACGTCCATATGGTCAAGATGGCGTGAATCACGCAAGAGAGAACGCGCCCACACTCCACCCTTTAAGTTTGAGCTCGCAGCATCGGATCGGAGGAGGAAAAGCGACGCGAGGCGGACACAATCGACCCTTGTGCACCATCGAGGGGCGTCTTAGGCCCCGTATTGTGCTTGATACGTCGCAAATCCATGGGTTGGTTGAGAAGCATCCCCCTGGCCAGGTACAATAGTACTACGCAGTGTAGCGCAGAGAGAAGGCCAATTCACCATCGGTGCCGCCCTCGTGTGCCGCCTGCTGTCTGTCTACAGTACATGTGTTTTGGGGTCAGTGTCCATGGGAGGGGAGGGCTGTGTGTAGGTTGGTTCTGTCCATCGTCTTGCACTCTCTTCGGTCTGGTGGATGGATGGAGGCATTACATTTGTCTCTGAGAAGAGAGCTGAGCTGTGGGCACAGCGACTCCAACATATATATGTATAACGCTTTTGTGTCTCGGTGTGTGTCTGGTGGTGTGTGTAAGTAATTGTGCACGAGCATCAATGTCCACCCACAGGTTCATTTCTTCTTCTTGGGGGCCCCTGCGGCCTGCTCAGGCATCTCACAGAAGAACGACACCACACGCCACTCAGCCACATCGGGCAACGGACCTGCACACAGACACAGACAGCCATCCACCCAATGCACCCACCCCGTCTGTGTGTATGTGTCTCCTTTTGACGCAACAGAGCATGTATTCGCTGACGTCTCGTGTTGCAGTTGGCGAGCGCCACATGGGTGTTCTTGCTGGGCACACTGATCTCAACGACCTGCACACGTGCACACAGCCACCTGACTGCTATGATGTGTGGTCCCATGGGTGTGCCATCTCCTCTCCACCTGCCCGCAGCCCACAAACTGCTTCGCTCGGATTTGGGAAGCGGCTTTAAGAGAGAGAGAGAGAGAGAGGCGGACACAATTTGACATTGATCACATGTTTCTCAGTGTGTGTCGGGTGGTACAAGTGTGCGTGGCGTCGTCTTTGGCCCTGAGCACGTGGATCTCCCTCTCCTCCTCAGGCGAGGAGCAGAGAGCTGCCACACCATCAGCGCGGAGACTCTCCTGCACACACAAGAACACCTCATGTATGTTCCTCTCTTTGCAAGCGTACTTGTGTGGGGTAGGGAGGGGCGAAGACGGCCGTCGAGTGATCGCCCTGCGGGTGTGGCTCATCTGCCCCCTCTCCCTCCGCTGGTGGGTTGGGCAGCAGAAAGCCATCGATCGGCTGGCCCTGACATTCATGTGTGACAGAGAGGGCCACAGAATGCCAGCCAGACTCATGTGTATTTCGTGTGTCTTTGTGTGTGCTTGGGTGGGTGCCTGTGTGAGAGCGTCGTTGATTCTTTGGAGTGCCTGGAGGGCAGAACCGCCCCAGGTGGATGTGTACGACTGCAGGCAACACACACACATGCAATAGACACCGATCAGCAGGGAGGTGTCTGTTGCGTCTCTGGTCCTACAAACCTCTTCAAAGTCGCCCTGCAGGCTCTGCTGCCGGTCGTAGTTGGAGTCATACGCACCTGTGCCCCACACCACAAGCATGTGCAGCACACACACACACAAACACGCGTGCGACGTACCTTGTGTGAAGACCCCCTCAAAAGTGGACATCTGCGCCGCCTGTGGCAGCGTCTTGAGCGTCAGTCTGCCCCAGCCGTCCATCGCCCCATTGGCAAATGTGCCCTCGTAAGTCTTCCCTTCAGGCCACGTGTATATCCCCTGCACACACAACGAGACACGTGGCTGCAGTAAGGTGAGGTGAGATTTATCGCATGCTCTGCTCTCACCTGTCCGTGGAATGCGTTGTGGTAGAACTGCCCCTCATACGACGCCCCGGACTGGAAGGCATATCGGCCATGCAGCAGGTCGCCCTCATTCCACTCGCCCTCCAAGAACTCACAACCTTGTGCGAGTGTTCCCTTGCCGTGGTACTCCTTGACGCCGTCCACGGTGCGGTACTCCCCGACATACACTGAACCGCTCTGCAACACACGATGCAGAAGCCGTTCATCCCATTCAATGACATATGTGCCGTCTCACTTGAGGTCTCAAGTGACTCACCGGCAGCTTCAACTCGCCACATTTGTGCTCTACGGCTGGTGGGGGAGGGGAGGGAGGCGCCTCCTCCGATGCGACCGCCTTCTTAGGAGCCATTGTCCGCTGGCACAACCTGAGACGGCATGCATGCGGCCCCCAAACACGCCCCCACGTCGGCAACTTGAAGGTTCAAGTTGTGAAAGGAGAGGACTCATGGCTGCCGTGCCGCACTCCACCCCCTACTCCCAGCAGCCTGTTGCCGACCCCATCTCCCCTGTTGGCTCACCGACAAGCGACAGAATAAATGAAGGGTCCCTGCCGAGGCAGCTGAGGATATCGCTGCCCGACGTGCCGCTGACGGAGGCCATGATGGCCATGGAGTACAAGAGGGCCGCGTCGTCACCCCGGCTGGCCGCACTATCGCCCAGGCGGCACTCTCTCATACCGTGAGCCAACATGGATACAAAGACGCACACAGGAAGGCATGCAATGCACTTTGCTCTCAGCGATGCCTTGTCGGAGTTGCTGCCTCGCGAAAGGCTGGAGGCCGCCAGGCTGACCACTTGGGTGGAGCGGCTGATTCCCGAGCCCCGATTCCAACAGGCGCTGCTGGCTGCAGATGTGGTGGAACAGGTGCGTGTCTGTGGATGCGCCGCATGGGTGTATCTTTGTCGGCTCGTATGGTCCTCTCTCTGTGCAGGTGTTGGTGTACCAGGTCGCCTTGTTGATACTGCTCTTCCTTCGTGTCAAAGCCCACCTGCAGGGCGGCACTTCCGTAAGCCCCAAAAGGGGGACTGCCTGCCTGCACCTGTCTCTACCTGCGTGGCCCACATGTCAGTCAGAGGCCGACAGTGCGTCGTCTCACAGGGGCGCTGGTGACGATGAGAGCAGGTCATTTTCGCCTGAGCCGGCAACACGCTCGCCGCTCCGCGTGGGGCTCATCGGTGTGGGGCGCGTTGGAGGGCTGATACTCAGATACCTGAGACATGCTGGTGCGAGAGATGGAATAAATCCCTGCGCCTGCGTGTCTGAACTGGGAGATTCTTGGTCGTTTGGCCTGTGCAGAGCTGCTGCCGTCGCCGAGGTGCCTAGCTGTGTCCACACGGAGGGCAGACGAGCTGCGGGTGAGATGGGGAGGGAGGGAGGGAGGGAGGGAAGGGCCTGCCCGGGTGCTCTGCTAGTTCCTCACGGTTTTTGTCCTGTCTTGCGTCTGTGGTAGGGCAGCCCGCTGGTCAAGGGTCTGCACCTCTGTGTCTTTGACAACGCCAAGGTGGCCGCATTCGCTGACCTGCTGAGTAAGCCAGCCAACCAGCCAGCCGGATGCATTGCCTACGCGCATCTGTGAGGTGATCCCTCTCCCCTTTCATCAACGCACACAGTTGTCGCCGTACCTCCCTACCAACTGGACGCAGTAAGCCTCAAATGCACACAAGGGGAGAGACACAAGGTCTGTGTCTGTGTCTGTCATCAGGTGTCCATCGACCTCCGTGGGTCTCTCCGCAAGGGGACTGTGGTTGTCAACCTGGCGGCAGGGACACCCAGGAGAAAGTCTCAGGTGCTCTTCGACCCCGCATATGCCCTCCGCCCGTTCGTCGACCTGGCCGATCCGCGCGTCAGCGACACACCCATGGAACACCCCATCGGCAGCTTCCTCAGGGGCGTGCTCGTTGAGGTATACGCCCATTCGTGACCACGTCGATGTGCACTCACGTTGTGTCTCTGTGTGTGTGTAGAATCGATCGGCTGCGAGCATTGTGGGCGGCAAGATGGCCCACACTGTCAACAGGAAGCTGCTGCAGAAGAGCAAGGCCCTGGCGGCCGCATTCCTTGCCGGTAGGTCGGTCCGGTGGGGGGAAGCGGCCAGCAGGCTTTCTCTCTCATCCAGCCAACCATTGAGCAGGCAGTCACTGTGGTGCTGTACGTGTGTTTTGGTGCAGGCAGTGACGAGACGCTCATCAGCTTTGGGGAGGCACTCATGGGGCACTGCGAGGTCGCTAACACCAACGACATCAAGTCAGGCAGACAGACACACACACACACAGAGAGAGAGAGAGAGAGACAGGTGTCCGCCCTTCTGTCTGGCCGTGTGACCACAGGTACGTTCGATCGGCATTGATGAGCCCTTCTCCTGCTGCCAGTAGTACTACCCACGACCAGCGAGCCTCCCCCGACGCGGCACACGAGGCTGAAGGCGATGATGGTGAGAGTTTGTGGCACTTCACGCAGGAGGAGAGGCTGAGGTTTGAGCGGCAGTTTGTCGAGTTGGTGCCCACGATTGACCCTGAAGTGCTGCTGGACTGAGCGTGTGCGTGTGGGTATGCGTGTGGATCTCTATGTGTCTGTCGGTCGGAAGATTGGTGTGTGTCGACTGACTGCACAGGCGCTTTCCCCTCAGTTGACTCGTTGCTTCAGCGGTATAGGTGCGCTCGTGTCTCTTTTGTCCAATGGCAGCCAGTCAGCCCCAGAACAAACAAACCAGACGAATGGTCAGACAGACAGACAGACAGACAGATAGACGGACAGCGGGTCACTGCAGGCAGGCAGGCAGGCAGGCAGTCGCGCGCCCACGCATGGCTAGAGAGGTGCACTGCACTTGGGGCTCTGTGTGTGTCACGCGTGTGCGGTGTGGGTGCCGCTCATCTCATCCATCGATGGCCCTCTCTTCGCCAAGGCAATCAATGCCCGCATCTATCTGCTGCCACCCTGCCGGCCACGCCATGCCACGCCATTCCATCCATTCACACACACACACACACGCACCAACAGACGACGGACAGGCAGACGCTATACACACATCACACATCGGCCACAGACACCACCCGGTCAGCCAGCCACTCCCCTCTCCCTCTCCCTCTCCCTCTCCCCCCGGTCCTTTCCTTATCTTTATCCATCCATCCATCCGGCCAGCGATGGCTACGTGCTGGCAGCCGAATTGCATGTAGTCACGATGAAGGCAGGCACACAGGGAGGCAGGGAGGGAGTATCCAGAATGGGACAAAAGCAAAGTTGGAGATGTGGGGGGGGGGGGGGGGGGGGGGGGG
>CDMY01000656.1:6109-22879 GCA_001179505.1 Vitrella brassicaformis | reverse complement strand
TATATAACTGTCTGTGTCTCTGCGTGGGGTCGGTGTGGGCCACCTTCATGTCATGCAGCGCTACACCGATCCTAATGCTGACATCCAGACCGCCTACCAAGGGCAGTTCCCTGGCATGCCCTCGTGGAAGGAATCCGGTTAGCAACCTGATTGACTCACGAACAAGAGGCTGATCAACCGGTTGGTTCTATGCGTGGATGCCTGCATAGGCATGGGCAACCTGAAAGCCTTTGAGATCCTCAAGCAGAAGCAGCCTCACCTCAAGTTCATCTACTCCGTCGGCGGCTGGTCCCTCTCCGCCCAGTTCTCCAAGTGCTCGGCCGACAAGGCTCTTCGCGAGAAAATGATCGCCGATCACGTCAAATGGGTGGAAGATCATCCTATCGTTGACGGCAAGTCACTGCCCGTATGCACCTATTGGGGAGACATTCGCAATGTGCGTTGTTTCAATACAGGTCTTGACATCGATTGGGAGTATCCCACCTGCTGTGGTGACTGGATTCTCGGCGACCCCGCGGGTCTGAATGCGTGTGGCGCTGAGGCAGACGACGGATCCAACAGCCGACAGGCCGTCAAGGCCACTGGCGAGCCCACCTGCAGGAAAGATGTAAGGGTGGATGCACTCGACTGGCTGCAGTGATGGATAAGGCCGGTCTTCCTGTGTTCCTGCGTGTCTGCAGGACTGGAAAAACTACGTACTCTACCTCAAAGAGCTCCGCGAGGCACTCGACGTGTCAGCAGAAAGAAGAATAGAGACACGGACACTTGGACAGCTTCCATGTCTCCTTCCTTACACACACACATGCAGGAAGTTCCCAAATGATCACAAAGAGCTGTCGATAGCGGTCGGCATCACGCTGAAGATGCGCACCACAAATCCCGACGACCCGCTGGCCAAGGTCTACACTCAGCTGTGCGATGTGCTCGACTCGCTCAACCTCATGACCTACGACATCCATGGGTCCTGGGAGCGCACCACCAACTTCCAAGCGCCACTTCAGTACGTCTGTCTGTCAGATCAGTCAAGCTGCACAGAGACACATGCCCATCTACTTGTGTGGGTTGGCAATGATTGCAGCTTCGACGACAGGGACCCCTCCTCCGCTGAGTTCCGCCGCCTCACAATCGACGCCATCGTCAAGGAGTTCACGGACACCTACAAATGCCCACCCCACAAGGCACGCACGCACGCAACTATCAAACGTCTGTCTGATTGGCTGCACTGATGTGTCTGTGTCCCCTGTTCGCCTGTTTGGGTCTGCCGGCAGCTGTCCCTGGGACTTCCCCTGTATGGCCGCAGTTGGAACGGCGTGTCCCCAGGGCCCAACAATGACGGCATGTACCAGCCGGCCACAGGAGCGCCCCGCCCGCCCAACAGCGGCCCAAAGCCATGGCCTGCCGGCGGCAAGGTCAGGCATTGTGCGAGAGACGTGTGTGTGCCTGTTTGCATTGTCGCTCGGCCTTGTGCGTTGCTGCCTGCATGTCGCTCGTGTGCAGGGGAGTGAGCAGACGGGAGCGACGATTGAGCTGGGCCACATGTCAGTGTGGGACATCATCGACAACTATGAGGACAAGAACGGCTTCAAAAAGTACTACAACGAAGCCACACAGACTGCATACGTCTACAAGTCAGTGAAAGGGGGAGAAACGGGAAAAGAGACACGCACACCATTGCCCAATGCTCGCGTGTCTGTCTCTCCTCCGCTATCTACTTACAGCCCCAACACGAAGATTTGGGTTGGCTACGATGACAAAAAGGCCATTCTTGCTAAGGTAATCAATCGATCGACGCGTCGGCCATTTCATGCGGAGACAGAGACCAGTGCTGTACGGTCCATGTTGCAGATGCATTTGGCGCACTCTCATTCGCTGGGCGGCGTGTTTGTGTGGCTCATCGACGACGACCGGCACTTTGACGTCTGGAACGAAATGCACAGATTCAGTAAGCCAAGCCAAACGGGATACACATGTCTCAATTGGCTTGGCTGTGAGTGCAGTGGTCTCCGAGAACAAGGAAGGTGCATCTTCCCTGACAGAAGAGGCGTCAGCAGCCCACGAGACGGTTCATGTGCACGCTTCTGGTCTGATCCGCCGGCATGCTTTCGGACAGTAGGACGTACCTATGTGCTTAGGTGCGGTCGGTGAGTGCTCCATCTGTGTGTCTGGTGTCAGTAGGGCCTTTATTGTTTTGTTAGGCACAGGTGTCATGGATTGGAGTCAGGGGAACAATCCCTGAATGCCCCGTGTGTGTCTCGAGCTCATTGGTGGCATTGTGCGGCCTCTCTGACCGAGAGTCTCAGAGAAGCATCCCACGCAAGGCACACGGCAGGCTTAGATGTTCGTTCGTGTCAATTTGTCGCTTCACTCACGTACGTGTCCTCATCCAATAATATCTGTCCGCCATCCATCCATCCATCCATCAACCCGTTTGCGCCGCTGCGATGCGACCGAGCCGAGCCGAGCTAGACAAATGTGCACATGACATGCACACGACACGAACAGCGAGTAGGTGCGAGCACGGAAGACAGACCTGGCTATATACACACATACACACAAACATACTTAGATAGACACATAGATAGATAGGCCTGAATGGCTATGCAGTGAGTGATGAAATCGATGGAATGTGTATAGAGCAATGCACGGCAAGACAAAAACGGTCACGGCGTAATGGATGGATGATGGACACCTATAGCCGATACTCCACAACAGCACCCAACACTTAAAACCGCGCCCCAGACCACCCGCAGCCCACCGTCCATCCACCGGTCAACTCATCCCTCGTCATCCTCGTCGATCGTGTGAATCTGCTCCACCCACTGGCGGAGGTTGGGGAGCGTGTCCGAGTGCACCGCATCGCCATTGCAGTAGGGACATCGGTACTGCGGCAGCGGCAGCGGCTTGTCCTTCTTGCCCCTGGTGCGGTTGCGCTGCTGCACCCGCGCCACCTTCTGGTCGTGACGGGCCTTGTACTGCTGGTGACAATGCGCGCACAAACAGAGATGCCTGCAGGGGACGAAGCCGAAGCTGCCCGGGCCGTGCTCGCCGTAACACGCGCAGCACTGGCCGCTTGGCTGAGACTGAGTGGTGGGTGGGGCAGGGGCAGGGGCAGGGGGTGGAGGAGCCGACGAGCTGCTGGATGGGGGCTGCTGCGACGACTGCTGGCCGCTCATCTGGGCGAGCCTGAAATGGGAAACGAAGGAGAAGGCTGGCATTTGGTTCGTTTGGTGGCTGCCTCTCGGCTGGCTCACTGTTGTCTCATGGCTTGCATTTCGAGCTGCATCTGCAGCATCAAGTGGTACATATCTACCTGGCCCTCGGAAGACCTGCAGACACACAGCACACACACGATTGACTCCCCCCCTGGCACCTCTCTGTGCCGTGTTCACCCACTCACCCATTGGCAGCAGACGGGATGGATGCACTACTCGATGATGTCGCTGCTGCTGCTGGCGCTGCTGGTGCTGGGGGATGGTAGCCGCTGTCCTCATCCTCTTCCCATTCGAATATTGGCGGCGGGGGAGGCACATGCATGTCATCGTCATCACCGCCATCATTGTCGTCGTCGTCATGGAACGGGTCGGCCGACGAAGACGACGGCCCCCCAGCAACGGCAGCAGCAGCGGCAGGGACATCAGGAGAGCCACGCAAGGGCGATAGCAGGGGAAGAGGGGCGGTTGAGCCAGGCGGGGAGAGAGGAGGGGGAGGATCCGGTGGCAGCGGAGGGATGCCATCGAGGTCGCTGCTGAATGGGCCATCTTGGCTCACGGGGGAAGGACGATCCACAGCATGGGAGGAACTGCATAGACACGGAAAGATGAATACCGCACTTCATGCGATGCACCTGTCTACTTTGTCTCACGTACTGGGGATTGGCCGGTGGCTGCGATGACGACGGTGCTGGATCGGCCGACGAATAAGAAGCAGAGAGACTGCAGACAGACAGACAGACAGATCAAAACGGACGGAACGGTGATCACACCGTACATATGAATGCCCGCCACAACCCATCTCACCTCGGCCACTCGTCTTCGAATGCTTTCTGCTGCTGCTGCTGCTGCTGGTCGGCGAGCCCGGCGGTGTTGACTGTCTTCAGCTCTTGGGGTGACGGGAGGGTGGGGCAAGGGGGAGGGGAGAGGGGTCGGGGAGGCGGATGCGACTCGTCACTAAACAGCGACATCAGGCAGCTGCCCGCACCACCACCACCGCTCTCCACGGACACAGGTGGTGGAGAGGGGCGCTTCGGGACGGCAGGTGGTCCGCGAGCCATCAATCCACTCCCACTGCCATGTGGTGGCTTGGGCGTGATCATCCCCTTGGCGAATGGAGCCAGCGCACCTTGCCCGAATCGAGGAGGGGCCGCCATTTGTTTCTTGTTGGTGCTGGTGTTGGTGCGGTGGTTCTGGTGCTCCGTCGCAGGGAGGGACGAAGAGGCCGTGGGTAGGCGAAGATTGCCGCGACGACGCTGCCCCTTCTCAGTGGCCGTGATGGAGGGGCGGGACGGGGGCAGCGGCAGCGGGTGAGGGGTGGGTGCAACCCCTTCCTTAAGAAAGCCCGGTCTGCCGCTCTTGGCCTTGTGGCTGTCGGAGGTCTTCTGTCGTGCATGCTGGCCGAACGCCGACTTGATGAGCATGTCGTCACTGTCGCCGTTGTTGTCGTCGCTCTCCTCATTCGCTGTCGGCTCGATCAATCGCTCTCGCTGCCCCCCATCCGCTGCAGGTGCAACCGACGGAACCGACCTGCGGCAGCGGTCGTGACACATGCCATGAAGGTGTGGCGTACATCGCGTCAAGTGGATTGGTTGATTGCTCACGTGTCGGCAATGGATGAGGAGGCAGTAGGCGGCTCCACGTCCTCCTCCACTACCGCAGACGACGACCTGCGCACAACAGACACACGGATTGAAGAAAGATGTTGCGTGAGGTCTGTGGTGGTGATGCGTGTGGCTCTCCTTCCCACCTGGTCGATGCGGCCGTTGGTGAGGGCCCTGACGGCTCCATTGCCGACTCGGGGGCCTTGCCCTTTTTGGCTTTGTCGTTGTTGTTTTTCTTGGTCTTGGTTGCCTTCTCGCGCCGCTCCTCCTCGATAAGCTCGTCTGCTTTTCGCTGCGCCTCTCTGTCCCTGGACACGAGCTGGGCATCCGACATGGACGGCTGAGTCGCCTTGCTCTTGCTGTCCCTCTTGTCCCTCTTGTCCTGCTGTGCCAGCGAGTCGAAGAAGGCCGCCACCTGCAGACAGTCATGGCAGGCGATATCTATAGCTGGGTGATGGGCATGGTGTGGTGCATGGTACGGTGTGTGCGTCCTCCCTCACCTACCTTTGGCGATATTTTGAGGTTGCTCTTGGGGTCGCGCATCGTCCTGACTGACTCCAGCTGATGGATACAGGCAAGTGGATTGAGCTCAGCTCGTTGATGTGGATGCTCATATTGCAACAGTGCTACCTGCAGTATCTGGCGTGTGAAGGGATTGTGCCCTGTTTTGCCGACCAGCGACCTGCCATAGCCGCAAACAAAAAGCGGGTACACACAAATGCCTCATAGCTCTCGTCTGTCTGTTCATACCTGACGAGGCCCTTGAGTATGTTGATAGCGGACGCGTGATCATCGTCGCGAAAGAAGGCTGCGCTTTTGAGGGGGTAGATGAGCTGTCCACGGGCTTCCTTGGGCAGCACACCACACAGGGCCTTCGCGAGCCCATCCGTCTCTGACACCTATACACACACGCCACAAGGTCGATGTGATGAAGGGCGGATGTGGTAGCTACAGGGCTGGCTGCTGAGCTGAGCTGAGCTGACCTTTCGATCTCTTGCGACCAGGGACTTGAGGCAGATCAGACACAGTGTCACGCTGAGCTTGATGCACTCGCAGATGTCCAAAAGAGCAACCAGCGTCGACGGAAATCCCGACTCTATCAAGCTGGCGGCCTTCCCCACATCTGCACATTCACACATACACACAGCGTGTGGACAGGACGATGTGGTGTGGTGTGGTGTGGTGTGGTGTGGCTGACTGACCTATCATCTGACGGGCCGGGATCAGCAAGGAAATCGCGATCAGCGTTCCGGCCGCCTCATGCGCATTGTCGAGGCTGGCAGCAGCCAGCACCCCCTCCCTGGCCGCTGTATCCAGCACCAGACGACGAAGCGGCTCCATCGGCATTGGGGCGGAAGCAAGCACCTTGTCCACACCCTGGTGCTCAATCTCGAAAATTGTGGCGACTGCCGCATTGTCGTTTCCTGCGGTGCATGCGGCATAAACATTGAGATGGTACAAGAGACCAGGCCAGGCTGTGTGTGGGTTGGTTGCATTCACATACCCTTCCTCTTCTTGGTGCAGAGCAAGAGGGAAGCGTAGATGAAGGTGCCCAGGGTGAGGCTGGCCGCCCAGCGCGTGTACGTCGATGGGTCACACCGCGTGATGAGGTCGACGAGGCCATCAAAGTGCAAGTAGACGTGGGAACCCAGCGCACTCCTCACCACAGACCACTCCTCCTTGCCTGTCCAACGCGCATGGACACATCCACCGGTCCATCAATCGCTGTCTCACGGATAGCCCTACCTGTGCTCCAGAGCTGTGTGGCTTCCAGAAGCACCGTAAACAGGCTAGCTACGCCCTCTGGCTGCTCGGCCTGCCCGTTCCACGGCAGCTGCAGACTCTTGACGAACATGCTGCACAGCTCCACTGCTGTGGCGGCGGGGGCGCTGGGCTTTGTGGCGTACAGCTTCATGAGCAGTGCCGCAGCCTCAGACGCCACTCCTATCTGTTTGCTGTTCCGCGTGATATCGAGCAAGTGGCGAATGGTGGCCTTGTTGTTCATCAGGAAGCCGTTTTGTAGCTCGGTGGCCGCGTCAGGGGCGACCTTGAGTGCCGACTCGAGCCCGCATCGCATCACAAACACTCTAGCATAGGCCACCACGTCCACAGGGGCCAAGGGCTTGTCTGTCGGCAGCGTCTCGATGAGCTGGAAGGCGACAAGGCTCTTGACCTCACCGCGGAACTCGACCAACACCCCCTTGCTCGCCAAGTCCACCCCCACAACCGCCCAGATCGCCTCCACCATATGGATGAGGTCCGACGGGGCCACCAACGACAGCAGGCCCTCGCAGACGAGGCGGTAGAGCATGTCGGCAGTGGCCACCTGACACTCCTTGTTGGTGTCATCCACCAGACGCGCCAGGATGCGACGGAAGGCCTCCCGATCCTTTGCCAAGCGAGAGGCGACACGCTTGACGAACTCAGGGCTCTTGGGGTTGAGTCTCAGGACCGGCAGCTCGCCGACGCTGGCCGTGACGCCTTGTGCCGACGCCATGTACGTCTGCATGTCGTCAGAGAAGAGGCCGTCCTCCAAAGCGTCGATATCGTCGGCAGGCTTGAAGCTGAAAGTGACCTTGTCGGCTCCCGGGGGAGTGGCTGCCGGCTCTTGAGCCATGTCGTCATCAGGGAGGCTCTCCGAATCTACTGCTGACGTCCCTGCAGGCGATGATTCAGCAGCGCTCGGTGTAAATGTCATGGGGAGCTCGCTGAGGGGGATGTAGATGGAATGATCTCCTTCCGCGTTCACCTACAAGGACGTAGCACATGCATGTGGAACGCATGCGCACGAGTTTCTTCCCGGTATTATGTTCTTGTTTGCCCACCTGCTGGCCCGTTCCTGTGTGTTGGCTCTGCCCGTCCACCTCTTGGTCCACCTCCGCGCTGGGCTGCCTCTCCTCCTCGGCAGTACGCGCCGCGCGGCCGCTCGTCAAGCCGCTGCTACATGGATCCATCGCACAAACAGACCTCACAGATCCATCGCACAAACAGACCTCACAGCAGACGGATCTGTCCCTAGAGGCACATGGAAAACTCGCTGCTCTCAGCAACTTCAAGCTCGCAGTGCGATCGCGAAGGCCAGCTAAGCAACGACAGCAGCCACGCCTCCCCGTGATGATCTCCCCTCACTGTGGTCTCCGCTTGCTGACAGCAGTTATCTGGTCTTGCCTCTCCATCTCCGTTGATGCATTCCTTCTCAGTGCTGCAAGAAGATGGGGCGCGTTATCCCATCAGCAGCACCAGAGTGGCCTCTCGAGGAGGCCATCGAGGCTCAGGATGGTTGCCGTTGACAGCGAGTGAGCACAAAAGATAGATCTTGACTCATGGCATCGATGGTGATCTTGTTCTGGTTCGTGTGTTGTGTCAGGTACACGAAGCAGCAGCTGAAGGAGAAGGAGTCTCGATACCACCACGAGCTGCAGCAGCGCCTCAAGGCCGAAACCGACCGGCTGCGGGCCAGCGGTGACGTCTCCATCCCCTCCCTCTCCTCCCTCCCCCTGATGCCCTACCTCACCCCCGACGGCAAGGTCACCTCCGCGGACGTCACGCCCGGCGTCAAGGCCAGCGTCTACGCCATCTATGACGAGGGCAAGACGCTGCAGCATGTGGGAGTGACGCGCAGCATACGGCAGAGCCTGCTGCTCCACCTGGCGCGGATGCCGCAGCTGACGCATTATGTCAAGGTGCACCACATCCTGCGGCCAAATCGGTCGCTGCTGGAGCTGATCAAGCAAAGTAAGGCACACGGACGCACACACACACACACACACACACGCAGAGAGGAGAGAAAAGGACCAAGTGGACGGCTTCCTGTGCTGCTCTCTTCTCAGGTTGGCTTGACGAGTCCGGCAACATCCCCCCCGGCAACCGGCCGCCTGATCAGGAGTTGTGGGAGCATCCTTTGGACATCAAGCCGCTCATGACGGACGAGGACCGGGAACGCTACGCCGAGAAGGAGCAGAAGGGCAAGGGGTTCAACGTGTACCTGGAGGTGGCAAGGCGGTATGAGGCGGAGAAGAAAGAGGTCAGTGGGTGGGTGGGCGGATTCATCCACGGGATGCTGGCAAGATTGAAGGCCTCTGTGTGGTTGCATTCAGGTGCTGGAAGCTCGGCACGTGACAGAAGAGGTCCGGTTCGATCCAAAGCTTAAACGGCAAGGTGAGCGAATGCCACGACACCTGTCACCCGTTGCCTCTCGTCACTCTGTGTGTGTGTCCGTGTGTGTGTCGGTGTTCAGGCTTGTCGGATCTGTTGATCCCGAAGCCCAAGGATGAGGTGCCCACAGGGGCGCCCAGGCAGAACAAGGAAGTCGCTGCGGCGTGATTGGTGGGTTCCCTTCAGTGTCGTGTGTGGATGATGCGATGCGATGCGTGCATGGGTTTTCATTTCCTGCGTCAACAAACGGCCCATTTCTGTGCGTACAAGCATCAGCTGTCGCTGGTGTGTCCGGCTGGGTGTTGTGGTGGTTTGTTGCACCGCACGTCAATATGTTCGCACTGCAGTGTGTGAGTCAGATTGACGTGCGGTGCGGCGGAAATGCAACAACCACACACGCGGTCAGACACTGAGGCAGTGGTGTGCTCGGGTGGTGATGCGAGAGAGATACTTCCATGGCTCATGATGCCGAATGCCTGTGCTTGTGATGGTGAGAGAGGGTGTGCAGATCAGTCGTTGTCTTGTTTGCCGTCTGGCAGCCGCTCAGGAGAGGCTGGCCGATTGACGAAACATCCGTTGTCTCGTCAGTAGTCTGGCAGATCTGGAGTGCCTGCGAGATGCACAAGTCAAGGTGGGGCCGGAGGTCTGCTGAGATTAGCCATTTCGAGAGAGCTCTTTGCTGAGCATTGGGGGGCTGTTGACATTGTCCTACTGGACAGGTAGATGGTTAAGCGCTCCGCACACTCGACCGTTGACGAACCGTTGACCGGCGTCTCTGGCCCCCAGTCTTGCGGGTTTGCATGCATCTCGCTGACACCTGACGGTGCTGAGGTTGGAATTCCTGTCTACTCTTCCAGCTTTCGCTGTCCAATTCCGTCCATCAGCTTCAACTGGTGCACACCGACATGGCGAAGAACCAGCTTCCCTTCGGCGTGCCCAAAACCGGTAAGGTCCGCAAACTGCAACGGGGTGGCTCGGCTCCCTGTGCTCACAGCGACGCTGTTGGTGGCTGTGGTGTGTGCAGTGGTTCTGCTGTCCTTTGCAATGCTCAATCTGTTGACGGGCATCGCCTTCTTCGGCTATTTGCCGCTGGTTGGGATGCTGCTCAAGGAGGGCGCCTTCAAGTGGAAGTGCCCCGCGCCGTCCGGCCCACCTGCCAAGGTGGAGGCAGGGCCCTGCGACGAGCAGACGCTGGTCTTTGGACAAATCTGGGACGTCTCACGTACGCAGTCCAAACAGATCACAGTCCACACACATGATGGGTGTCCGTCTCCCTCTGGCTTGGGTACCTGTAGTGCTGATGTTGCTCTTCTCGGGTCTGGCGTGGGGCATCACGACCGACTGGCTTGGCCCCAAGATTAACGCCGTGGCTGGCCAGGTGCTCTTCCTCATCAGCTTCATCGCACTCGCCTTTGCCGGCGAGTCCTTTGTGCTGGGCTACTGGATCGGCCTGCTGCTCATGGCCTTTGCCGGTGGCAGCACCATCACCACTACCGTACGTGTGTATGGCTGCAAGGGGGCAGAGACACGGGCGCCGGTGCTCCGACTGGTGTCTCTCTGTGTGTGTGTCTCTTTGTCCGTCGGTCAGATGAACGTGGCCCTGCTGTTTCCCACACGTGCGCCCCAGGCCATCTCTCTGATGACGGGCTCGTACGACTTCAGCGCCGGCGTGTTTGCCATCATGGAGATCGTGCACTCGAGCGTGTACCCAAAGATGGGCATCAAGTCGCTCCTCCTGGGCTACAGCATCGTCTGTGTGGCCTGCCTCATCATCGCCCTCGTCTTTGTACCTTTCAAGCAATTCGAACGTCTCACAGACAGACAGACAGACAGACAGACAGACAGAGAGAGAGAGAGAGAGCAGGCAGCGAGGTACCTCGGCACACATGTGGGTGTGTGGCTGGTGTGCGGCAGCTGAGGACATTGAACCGGAGACGCAGCGCCTCGTCACCGATCAGGAAGGTATCTACTCTGTTTGTGCGTGTGCGTGTGCGCTTCGCCATATAATGTGGTGGTGTGGTGGCTGGCATACAGCTGGCGTCAAGCTGGTGGAGAGGCCGGCCCCTCTGGCTGTGGACCACAGCGACATGACACAGCTCCAGAAGTACACCAGCCTCACCTTCATCATGTTCGTCGCGTTTTTCGCAATCGAAATGTTCAGAGTACGTGGGTGCCTGTGGATGGACGTCTCGATACACTTTTCGTCTTTGTCGTCCAGATGTCGTTCTTCATGCCCACGGGCCCTCTCCAGTTTGGCGTCTATGGCGACGAGAAGGCGGCGCAGCTCAGCAAATTCTTCGGCATCATCTTTCCCTTCTGCGGCCTCACAACCTTCCCTAGTACACACACACACACAATAGAATGCATTCCCACTCTCTCTCTCTCTCTCTGTGTGTGTGTGTGTCCGCAGTGGGTTGGCTGGCCACCAGGTACGGCAACATCTTCAGCATCTACCTCGCCAACGCGACGGTGAGTCGCTCTCTCACACGACAAACACCACTCTAGCACAGCACGACTGTGAATAAACCATGCTTGGATGGATGTGTGGTTTCATCGACAGGGTGTGCTTCACTCGTTGCTGTGTCTGCTGATGCCGTGGACCAAGAGCATCTTCTTCGCCTACGCCAACATCATCGTCTTCCCCATGGTCAAGTCGCAGATCTTCTCCACCGGATGGAGCATCGCCGCAGGCACCAAACTAAACACAACACACACACACACGGGGTGGTTTACTGTGTGTTCGCTTTGTTGCACGAGTGCAGGCACGTTCGGCTTTGTTGGCATCGGCACGTTGATGGGAACGGCGGCCCTCGTCGCCGGAGCGGTAAGTCCACACGGGTGTCTCTTGGGTGTCTTCATATATCCAATCCCTTCATCAATGGGGTCAATGAGTGCAGGTGAGTCAGGGGTGCAACCCGCTGGCCGCCTACACCACCAAGAAGCTCAACGGCAACTTCGTTCTCCCAAACGAGGGCATACTCGTAAGTCACCATTCACACACAGACAGACAAGAGACACATACAAAGGGAATGTCTCTGTCCGAGTCTGTCGCATGCCTTGCAGGTTGCGGGCATCATTGCGTTCGCATTCCCCATTTTCATGACCATCCTGGCCCGTTCCCAGGCTCAGGCCAAGGCAGCCGAGGCAGCCGCCGCACCCAAGGTGCGCAAGACCCGACCCAGCCTCTATGGCGGATCCATTGGCATGCACCACATCGAAGCGAAATTCGACGAGTGATGGATGGATGGATGGATGGAAGAAGGGACGAATGTGTGGCTGCTGGTGTTGGTGTTGATCCATGCTGAGAGTGAATGAGTGAGTGAGAGAGGGAGTGAGGGATGGATGCGAGCGGTTTTCGTTCCTTCCTTTGTCTGAAGAATAAATGGATGGATGGATGGATGCCTGAGCGAGCGATGCCAATCGATGCATAAGGAGACATGCAGACAGACAGACAGATGGACGGACGGACGGAAGCACCTCTTCAGCAATTCAACCAACGTCCTTTCGTGTTCAGAGCGCCGCACCCTCTCTCATTAGTCCATTCTCGACGTGTCACTTAATTGTCTTGCACGCGGTCAATGAAATGACACTCACACCGCAGCTGCAGTGGCGACGGGCATCTGCACACGCATAACATGGCACGGTCCGTCATATGGCTGCGCATACATGCTTTCATTGCCGTGCTGGTCTGCTTACCTCCAGAGCTGATGACGCACTGTGTGCCTTCGGGTTGCCGCGGACAGCGGTCTTCTTGTGTCCTTCATCTGGTGTCCTCCCGTAGGCCTCTGATGCGCACTGAGACAGGTGGCTCATGTTCAGGTGGCTCATGTCCTCTTCAGCGCATGTGTTTTTCCGCTGTAGGCAAGTCATGGGCGTCCTGCAGAGACACATGGCAACATTGACAGGTATATGTATGTCTCGCTTGATTGGTTAGCTTGTTCACTTCTGTTGTGTTTTCGGGTCTTTGAGGCAATGGCCGGACAGCATTTCTGTGAGGGATTTGCCGCTTCCAGCGACATCAAGTGGCCCCATGGCGATGAAGTAGTCCTGAAACTCCTTCTTGGTCTTGAGGGTAGGGACATCTTGATGGTGCCTGAAGAGACACATGCCGTATGCACATGCACATGCCATCCCGCCGATGTCTTTGTCTATCCCATCTCCACCGACCCACCCACCTTGTGTTGGCGACACACTGGTCGGGCCCCTCTGTCCGCGAGTAGCCCACCTCCTCCCCACTCACTGTGAAGCTGAAGGGCCCCGTCTCCTTGCCGTACTCCCGGTTGCCCTCGTTGTCGCAGTCGACTCGCAAAATCATGGCGCCTCCCGCATTGAGGATGGCGTGTGCCGCGGCAGTGTCCCATGCCTTCAAAGGTGCGATCCGAGGATAGATCTGCATGCAGGGCCCATGCGATGTCGACTGTTGTAAGTGCGCATGTGTCTTGCCCGTCCGTACCACATCGTAGAGTTTCGGGTTGGCCGACCAGATCATTGTCTCTCCACAGCGAGGTTCCGGCTGACGTGAGACACTGCCTCCGTCGTAGAACCATAGCAACTCAGGGTCTATTACCATCAAAAATTTCTGCAATTGCACACGTCGGTCGGAGGGGGAGACACGCTCGCTTTCTGTGATCGTTGCCAGCGAGACCCGCCTCGCTACGGTACCAGTGATGAGCCAAACTCTTGAACATTCGTTGTCGTCACTTTTGCCCCGGGCTTGGTGATCTCCACCTCCCTGAAATTGAACATCGGGCCGCTGGGATGGCGTGAGAGGAAGTAGTCGTAGGCGTCGTAGGCGTCGTTGTGGTTCTTGTCGCTCCCTATCTTCTGCACCAGACTGCCAGGCCTGATGTGGGGTGCTTCCAGACCCTGAATGCACCCGCCGCCGTATGCCGTCAGCGGTGTATTGGACGCCGCTTTCTCATGCATCCTGCGCGCAGTTCCCTCGCTCCATGGGCCTTCTCCGTACACGAGGCGGCAGGCAAACCTCCCATCAGGACTGTCGATGGCCACATCGCCACCTTTGACCACGCCATAGTAGGCGACTCGTTTCCATGGCACCGTGACTACCCCCGCCACTGCCTTGTTCTTGTGGACGAGGGCCACCATGACCGTCCACTCGGCTGCAAGGACTTTCTTCATCTCCTGGTAGAGCTTGCCTTTGTCAGGGGAAGAAGAGAAAGATCTGACCTGCCCCATCCACTTCTTGGCGTCGCCCGCGAAGTTGCTGGTTCCGTCTAAGGGGTCCACCAGCCAGTATGTCTCAGGAAACCCTTCGCTGCTCTCCTCTTCGCTCAGGGCGTCGATGCCTTTCCATTGGCGGAGAGCCGTCAGGCCTTCTGTCTTCTTGAAGACCATCTCCTTCTCCGGCTTGCCCTTGTCGTTGATGATCGTCTTGCCCGTCTCGGTCCACTTCCCTCCTCGGATGTACTCGTCACTCAACCGATCAGCTGACGTCACCAAATCTGGAATCATGCACCCACAGACAGACAGACAGACAGAGACATTCGAGTGTTTCAAAGACTGTTTGCATGGAATCGCTTACCTTGCGGAGCGTCTTTGCTTTCCACTTGCAGTTCTCCCGAGAAGGGCGCATCCTTCAGGTGATCGACGATTTTGAGCCCAGCCCCAATGGCAAGATTGACAACCGCCGACAGGTGGATGTGGACTGTGCCGGCTCCCTTCACAGGCAGAGAGAATTTGGGGTGTTCGCAGAAAGCATCACGGGATGAGACGGCTGCACCACACAGCGGAGAGCAATGCCATTGGGCGTCTCTTTCGTCTCCTCTCTTGTCCTCACCTGAGAGAAGCGACACTGCAAAACACAGAAATATCAGAGCCCCCATATCTGCAGTGTCGCAGACAGGGACCTAGGATGCTTGGAGTCAAGTGAATGGGTCGCCTCAAATTTGTAAACGCATGCGACATTTGACGATCGCTCTTTTCCAACGAATTTCGCCTTCAGTTGGTCAATGATGGCATGCGACCTGCCTCTGCGCAACAACTGGAGCGTCTTCGGCCAGCTGACGGGTAGCCACAGCTCGTTCATCGATAGCCTCAAGCTGCTGGGGGACTTCTCCACAGAACATCTAAAAGCCACGCACGGGGTGCTACGCGGATCTGGGCAAAGTCAGACGCCATCGGGCCGCTATAGTTGCAGAGGCTGTACCCTCCAACGACCTCCACGACCCCCCCTCGCTACGGGCATCCTCCCAGATCCTGCTACTGAGCCGGCGCCTTGGGATAACACTTGGAGGGGCGATTTGAACCTCGGACGCCTTCACTCAGGTGACGACGCCTTCGCTTCACTCGGGCATGCCCTCGCTTCCGCTCGGGCATGTACGCCATCGCCGCTGGCCTGAGGCATGAGTGCCGAACGACCGCCGTCACCTTCCTGTGAGGATGAGGACACTCGGCAATGTGACGTCTGCTTCGAGGCGCGGCCCCTCCCGGATTTCGTGAATGTGCACAGGGGCGATGCGGCGCCGCCCCCCGGCGGCCGTGTGCCCGGCCAGCGCCGTCGGGACCCACCCATTCACGAGATCTGCCGCTACTGCGTGGTGCAGCTCGGCGGGCGGCGACTGCTGCAACCCTTTCGGCACCGCCATTTGGAAGCGATCCCTGCGCGCCGCGGCTGCGAGCACGCCCGCTGCCCGATGTGCCGCCAGGCGTTCTGCCCCGAGTGCGTTCTCGGCGTGGACTCCCTCGACGAGATCCCCGCCGATCCACTCGCCCCCCCTCCGACGAACCCCGACCACCCCGAGTGCCCCGGGTGCTCCAACGCTTACCCGGCCGACGCCTTCGAGCGGGTCCCCTGTGCGTGCCACTCCTGGATCTGCCGGGAGTGTCTGCGGCAGGCACGCCGCGACCGGTCGGGCGCGCTCGTCTGCCCCTACAGCCACCTGCCGGGTCACCTCCACTGGCACCAGATCCTGATGAACCTCCTGCAGCGGCATCGTGCGGCGCTACAAGCCCATCCCCTTCCGGGCCACCTCGAAGGGCTCCTGCCGCTGCCGGAGTTCTCTCGCCCCATGCAGCGAGTGCATCAAGGCCTGTGGCGCCTCGACGTCGGGCAATGGCAACGGCTGGCGAATCCAGAGGACTTCGACCTGGCGGACCTGCAGCGGCTTGGGAGCCTGGCCGGTGCGTCCTTCCCCTGCATCCTCCCCTCGCTTCGCCAGTTCATCGCCTATGGCGCCGCCCTGGTGATTCGTGGAGCAGCGGTGCGCCCTCTCTTCCGTGTCATCGACGAGAGCGCCTACGGGAACAACTGCCTGCTTCGAGCTATCCTCCGCCAGCTGCAAGCTCATCGTCGTCGCCGCGCAACAGACGGTCTGCCTCCCGCGGACCGCCTCGGCGGAGAGCTGCCGTCCCCGGCCGCACTTCGCCGGCAACTCGTAGGCGACCTTCAGCGGCGCAGCGGGGCGGGGGAATTCGCCGCTCTCCAGCCCCAGGGCATCGGCACGGACGCCTACATCGAGGAGATCCGACGGGGGAGAGGCCTTAGTGAGATGGAGGTGCAGTCTGCAGCCAATGTGGTGGGGGCGAACATCGTGATCTGCCAGCCACACGAGCGTGCGTCTCTGGAGACCGCGGCCCCCATCCCCGTGGCAATCACGCTGCTCGTCCACCCACAGCAACGTGTCGACGGCAGCCCCGTCATCCATGTGCTCTACATGCCCGGCCACTTCGTCTCCATGCTGCCTCCTGACCGACCGCACGACGACTGGGTGGAGGCCGACGATGTCGGCGATCCGGGAGTCGGGGCGGTTGGAAGCCGCGCTGCGCCGATCGTGATACGCGAC
>CDMY01000655.1:0-12337 GCA_001179505.1 Vitrella brassicaformis | reverse complement strand
AACCCCCCCCCCCCCAGTCCCCCCCGGCCACCGTTTTTTTTATATTCCCTCGTTTGTCCATTTATTTGCCGGGTTTTGAGTATAGTTTTAACTATATTTCCGCGGTTGGTTTTGAATATTTTTCGGCACATTTGGGAGGTTTTAAGAATCCTTCGATCAAGGGGGAAGGATTCAACGGGGTGGTTCGATGGTGTTGGCCTCTGTTCTGCAGTGGACGTGACCATCGACGTGGCGACCTAATTGCCCGAAAAAACAACACAACTAACACAGCTGTGCATGGTTGTGTCCCCTCTGTTGGCTTGGTACGAACTAATGCTTACACAAATTGAACCACAAGCTGAGGGACACCAGGAAGGCGAAGGATCAGGTCAGTGATCCGAATAAATAGTGTTACGGCACCGCGGTGCGTTAGTTCAACGGTGCCAACGACAAGCCGCGGACGGCTTTTCTCGAGTTGCTTCGTTTGTTCTGTGGGTCCTTGTCTTTTATATATCGGCCAGTCAATTAAGACGATGTTGTTCTCGTGTGCGCGGCTCTCCTCTCTCCTGCCCCTGTGAGTGTTGACACTGTCTCTTCCACTTGAAGAGACGCACGTTCAAGGAGCCGGGCGCCAAAAGAAGGGTCAGTGGGGGGGGTCTTATGCAGTCCGACTGCAGAACGACGAGCAAGAAGAAGACACATGAGGTATTTGTGTGTGCGTGTGTGTTCGTGTGTGCGGCATGTAGTGCGTCCCGGCTCTCCTCCTACAAGCAAGAAGCAGGGCACAGCCTGACATCTGTTGTGCCCGCGCACAGCCGGAGAGTTGGATTCGTTCGTCTTTTGCAGGTCAGGCCCTTCGTTGCGTCGGGTGGTGGGTGGATCACGAGATGGTGGGCTCTGACATGGAAGCTGTTCCCATGAGTGAGGAGCCGTCTCCCATGGCCTGTCAAACGGCGTGTGAGACAACCACAGCTTGCAAGGCATTCACCTTTTCGGCCGACAAGAAGTGCTTCTTGCAGAAGGACGGGATGCCGACCGAGTACTTGATCAGTAAGGGGTCCGTCAGTGGCCCCAAGACCTGCGGCACCAAAGTCAATCCCGCGCAGCTTAAGACACACGGTATGCGGCGACGGCTCCTACCACCGACAATGGTGGAATGGTGGGAGGGCGTGATGGCCTCTCTGCCTGTCTGTGTGAGTGTGCAGGTCCGGCTGATGTACTGGGCGGTTTTGTCCACGTGCCCCTGGAAGGGCAAGGCAAAGGCGATGGGTTCATGAATGTGTCCTCATCCAGAGCCCCCATTGATATCAACTCCGGCAAGCCTCTGAGCCTGAAGCTGTCGCCGGCTGTGACGAGCGACTTCACCTTCGGTCGGTAAAGCCCCTTGTGCGGTCGACGCGTGGGACTGTCTGTCTGTCTGTGTTGATTGCTGCCGTGTCTATTGCACTGGTCAGTTTCGGTCCTGACGGACAACTCGAGGCCTGAGGCTCTGAAGGGCCACGTGCGCTACACCTTGCTGGAGTATGACAGGAAGAAGAAGATGACTGCGGCCTTCTCTGTCGACTCGTCGGATACCAAGCCCAAGACATTGAAGGAGGGCCCCGTGTCGCTCGAGTTCGACGCGCCCTCCCCCTGGGCCATGACAGACAGCCGAGAGAAGACACTGGCGGGCAACGGCAAGTGCCAAGGCCAACTTGAGTGCCATCAATTTGCCACGAGCCTAAGGCAGTACAAGGGCAACAAGGAAAAAGGGGACAAGGGACCCTCCGATTGGGTGGGTCAGCACAAGCGACCTATCCACTCGCAGACAGACAGGGGCAACCCGCTTTGTTGTTTGTGTTGCGTGGTGGCGGCGTCTCTGTCTGCTGGTGACGTCTTTCTGTCTTTGGCTGATAGGGAAGGACGTCAGCTCATTTCGACGGAAGAGTTTGCGCCCAGTTGTACGTCAGCGGGACTTCGCAGGGGGCGCCCATTCTGATGTATGTCGATGTCAACCCCATGAGCGATGCGCTCGTCGAGGAACTCAAGGGCGTCAAGAAGAATGCCAACCCGGATGGGAAGGAGAGACTGCATTTCGGCCCGGATGACGGAATATGCGAGCCGGATGAGTTTGTGGGGGGCCGTGCGAGACTGTACTCAGCTGGGTCAGTCAGACCTCAGCCGGGATGAGTGCGCTAAGGTGAGAAAGGCATCCAGCGACCTGCGCCAGTCAGTAGGCAGAAATATGTCACTGCATGCAGGGCAATTCCTGCTGCTTCTGGGAGGGCGACTGCTTCTATCCTGGTATCAATGAAACGAATAGCACGAGTCGGTGACCGATGTGTGTGTGACGCATACCGTGTCTCTTCTAGAGTGTGAGGAGGGACAGGAACTCTCCGGTGTGTGCTCCTCATGGGTAGGCAGGCACGCATTCACTCACGTGGTGTGAAGATTAATGTGATGTACGCAGGTGACAGCCCAGGGAACAGGAACGAGAACTATCACCTGCCCCAGTGGCACGACCGACCCGATACCTGTCACCACCGGTGAGAACGTGTGAGTCGAACATTCGGCTCACAACGACGTGACGCCTGGATGCATATGTGCTCATTTTTGCACAGCGTTCGAGGCTATATCCCGTGCTTCAACCCTTCTCTCGATGCTCAAATCTATAGAATCGTTGTTACCTCGGCGGGTCAAGTGACCATAAAGACGAGCGGTGACGACACAACAAGACGTGAGAATGACCCAGTTATAGCGCTGTTGAACGGTAAGATACTTAACTCACTTAAGGCGGGTAAAATGCTTATTTGAAATGCGTGTTTCTTTACAGATTGCTGCGGTTTGAGCAATGCCGCCAAGTTAACAACGATCGAGACCCCCCCGGTGATTTGAACGCCCAGGTCTCGACAGTTCTGACGGAGGGCATTTACTTCGTGGCCGTGACCAACTTCAATGCATTTCCCGATGTCCTCGAAAACGAGCTGGAGGTCACGGTAAGTGGAGGATCAGGGGATCAGTCGCATGTGTCGTCCATCCTGTGTATGCAGTGTTGATGAGGACGCCTGGAGGATGTGATGTGACAATGATAGCCATCCGAAGGTTTCTCATGCCGAGTGGGGACCCAATTGCAGGGGCGTCGAGCAGAGAGGAGATAGTGCTTGTTGTCATTTCCTTTTGTTCTGGCTGTGTGCTCCCACTTGTTCATCTGGCGTACCGCCCCGGACCGACGTGTCGGTTACATTTGCGCCTGAGTCGCCAGTCTCCGTTGTGTGCGTGGATGTGGCACGTGGATGTACCTACCTTGTTGCCCCCGTTCTCGGCATGTGCTCTCTGCAATACTGTGTGGTGCGCATTAGAACCGACACATGCCGTCTACTCATACTCATACTGCTGCCTGAAGGCTGGTTGTGCGTGCGTAGACTGTATGTGTGGGTCTGTAGTAGTCAATGAGTGATCGTGTCTTTGTCCGTTCGTCCATCTGTGTGTCTCTGTGTATGAGACCCCAGGCCGAACACAGAGTGGGTCAGATCAACGACACACAATGACCAGGCCAACGACACTCGCCTTGAGTCGGTTCATTGATAGCGAGACGAGACATTGATGCAGGCGAAATAAGATACCCAACAAGTTGTCTTTCCACCACACACGCACCGAGCGGCACCGGTCTGTCCGTGTGTTTTACATGTGTTGCACCAACTACTTGTTCGACACCATACAGATGCGAGAAATGTCATCATCTCTCAGCCTTCACCATAAGTCACTCATCAAGTCTGTGTCCTTGATCATTGTTTGTTGCAGGTTCGGACAGCGAGGTAGCAGACAGACAAGGCGGGTGGCCTGCAGGCAGGTCTGTCCATGTGTATCTTGTGTGGGAAATGTCTCCATGATCGACCCGCGCTCTCACAGAAAGCAGACTCCATCTCATTGAAACAGATGGTGAGTGAGTCTTGGTGGAGTCTGCCGTCCATCCCTCATCCATTCTCACTCTTTCATTTCCTTTATTAGCTATCCTGCTCACCTAGGTCTGGCCACCCATCCTGCAGACCAGAATCCAGGACTTCCAGTCATTGCATGGGTGCTCAAGCAGGCAGCGGCGATGGATGCGGACGAACGACCACACCGATTTCAGCGGAGGTCAGCAAGGCGAACCGCACGTCCATCCAACCGATGTGCGGATGATGTGGGTGGTGTTTGTGTTTGTGTGTGTTTGTCAGATCGAAGAGGATGGCGGCGAGAGAACGGCAGCAGCGCGAACTGGCATTGTGTCTTCCTCCCCCCCCTGGTTTTCATTGTGTCGTATTGCGCGTTATTGACTCACACATGAGGTTTGTCTGATGGATGCAGACGAAAGCTTAACGTGTCTCTGTTTCGCTACATGTCTCTGTTGCCACCAGCGTATACCTTTCTATGCACATGATGCAGACTTGTGTCTGCAGTGACTGGCTCGAGTTGCTGTCTTGTCTGCTTGTGTTTTGTATGTCTAAATTTGGCGGAGCCTGGCGAGCAGGACATTGGTGAGCATTGCCATGTTTTCAAAGGCGTTCGTCTCAAAGCCATCCACATCAAAGGCACATAAAGCTCACCGCTCGAGAGCAGCTGCAGGACCGCGCTCTGGGTACATTCATGTTGTTTGTGTGCAGATTGTTCGTATGGCGTTTGCAGAGGGTGTGAGCAGCGTGCAGAACATCAAGGGCGGCATCATCCTGCAGATCGGTCGTGTGCTCGCCATTCGACACACAGAGGCGCACATACGGGTACGCACACGCACAGCACACAAAAGGCGGGAACCAAGATGGTCTCCAAGCGCATGTTGTGTGTGTCAGGAGATGCAGATGGACACTCGGTGACTTGTTGAGTGTCCATCCGCATCTCCAGCGGGAGCAAGACCCACCACCTGTGTACCAAGAGGTAGAGGATGAAGCCATGGGTGTGTAAGTAGAAGAGCAGCCTAGCGACCAGCCCATGGAGGCATGTGAAGACGAGCCAGCGGCGGCCGCCACATTCTCAGCCGACCTCATCGCATCGTTCGGCATCCTGTACCAGCAGCTGTTCACGGCGATCCTCGAAGGTGGCCACGCCACAGAGATCGGCCGAAAACTCAAAGAGGGGACACTCGAGCCCGGACGTACGCACAAAATGAGAGCAGAGAGGAGCAGCAGACGATTCATCCATCATCATTCCTTCATTTATTCACTCGTGGGTTGGGTTGTGTAGTGATGCATCCACCAGTTGAGAATTTTAAGAGCGAGGCGTGCGACCTCCCGGAGGCCGAGAGGCAGGCAGAGACCGATCGAGCCCAGCTGATGGAGATCACCACCCGCAGTGCAGTCGCAGGGGCAGCGGGCGAGGGGGCTGCATCGGACCAAGAGTCGGCTGAGACGTAGCGCATCGTGAGGCGGTGACGAAATTCTGGAGGTGGGGAGGAATTGAGAAGCATTGTGGGCTTCCGTGTGGTGATGGGTATTTCTCTCCACGGCTCCGTTTGTTTCTTGGGTGTGCCAGATCCATCAGGCGACGATCGATGACTTCAAGCGTCAGGAGCGTCAGTTCGAGGCGTCGCGTGAGCGTGCTGCAGCCCGAGGAGCCGCCAAGCTCATCGGCACCACTCACCTTCCGTCGCCATATCTCCTCAGAGAGAAGATATTCGACGAGGAGGAGCTCGAGAAGCGGAGCAATGGCACGGCTGTCTTCACACACTTCTCATGCGTGCCGTCGGCCACCTGCCGGCAGTGTTGCACACAGACCTTTCCAACCAGCCTCTGGTCCTCCCCGCCCCGTCCAACTCGTCGTCGCTTAAGCGACTGGACAAGGTGGGGTGGGAGGGAAGATGTATGTGAGTCGCGCATCCGTTTCCCTGGCTCTGAGAAGAAGTTCGCGTTCCTCTGCGAGAACCTGATCGGTTCGACGCTCGTCTTCATCATCTACGCGCCTTCGCTCGACCTGAGGGAGGAGGTCATGGCAGCACTGGCCACTCCTGTCGATGGCACCGTCCCTCTCCAGGGGATGGACAAGAGGACAGGGTTCATCGTCATGGACCAACAGCAGTCGGCACGCGAGCAAACTCGCTTGGCATGTGAGGGAGGGGGGGGGCACGCACGCAATCAGACACCCATCCATGCCTTGTGTGGTGGTTCAGCCAAATGCCGCGACGACGGACAGTACCTGGTGTGTGCAGTGTGTGGTGTACGGCCATGGCAGCAAGTTTCCTCCTGAGCAGACACACGACATCACAGACGAACAAGACAATAGTGCGCTGATTGTAGGCAAAGACGGCACAACACAGAGGGAGGGAGGGAGGGAGGGAGGGCGAGACGATTCATTTTCTCCGTGTTTCAGCCTCTGCCCAGCGGTCACATTCTCGCCAAGGAGATCGATGCCGCCCTCAAGAGCAACCTGCTGGCCGTCGATGTGCTGCCGATTCCGAACGACGCGCGCGTCCGAGCTCCTCGACAGAAATCCCTCACCAAACTGCCACAGGTGAGCCGGATGACGACCGAAACGGCCATGGGTTCCTCATTTGGTTGGTTGTTTCGTCCATTTTCAGTCTGAGCAGCGAGGCGAAGACGTCTATTGTTGGGAGATGAGCCAGTTCGACGGAGGCCACGACGACCAGAAGCCGGCTCTTCTGCCGTACCAGCAGACAGCCGACAGCTACACCAAGCAGATCCGGGCCGTGCTGGCCCGCGCCAACCCGAAGCCGCTCGAGTGGCAGATGGCCGAGACAGCGCTGGGCAAGACGAGGGGATGCGTGGTCTACGTCGGCGAAGCAGTCGAGGGCGTCATAGCGCTGGTGCGTCTGAGCAAACACCCTTGGACATTCACGTGTGCATCGTTTTCTCTCCTTGTTCTGTCAGCTCACTGCTGGCTGCAGTCGTGTCTATTGGAGTCACGGCAGCAGGGCTGTTCCTCCTGAGCTACTCGTATGTTCGTCTGCAACGCCGCCTCACCAAACTCATCATACACAGAATCAGGTCAGCAGACAACGTAGCAGATGACCATCTCTTCTCGCCCTATCGTTGCTTCCCTCCGTCTTGCTGTGTGCAGGTGCTGCATTTGCTTAACTTGAAGGAGGATCACCCCGGCAGCCGCCTGGCGCAGGAGGGCGTCGGGGCTCGGCCGCGTCTGGTGTTCCCCGAGAACGTCAAGGACTTCTTCAAGAAACACTACCAGATGACGGAGCCGCCCTCCGAGTCGGTGTTGCTGGGCGGTAGCCTGGAGGAGCTGACCAAACCAACCACGAAAGCCGTCAAGCGGAAACCATGTAGGCGCTGAACAAGGGGGGAGAGAGGGCTGCGGGGTCGGATGACTGTTGTCTGTGTGGGTGGCGTGTGTCAGGTTGTGTCAGGTATCGCATCTCTGGAGCAGTCGGCCGTTCGTGCAAACCAGCACTCCCTCGGCTCAGGGGCGGTCGCGTACCAGGGCTGACGTGCAGTCCATCTTAGCGCCCAAGGCCAAGCAGAAGAGGACAGCCAAGCAGCAGCCAAAGGCGGCAGCACCGAGGGGCGGGGCGAGGGCGAAGGCAGAGGCCGAGGCAGGGGAGGAGGGGGAGGGAGTGAGTGAGAAGGAATTGTTGGCGGCATCGATAGCAGCAGCACAGCCGGCGGCGGCTCATAGTGACGTGTCTGATGAGGACATGATGATGGCAAGCGATCACGACAAGTCGGATGGGTGATAGGAGGAGGCGGGTGTAGATAGTAGTTGATGGCTGACTTCATGATGCATGGACACGCGCGTGACTGACCGCATTCATGTGTTGCGTGAAGGCATCTTCATACGTCGTTCGATGAGTTCGATCACATCGCACAAAAGTTGGGGTCAGTGGTTTCGGGTTTCGGGTTTAGGGTTTAGGGTTGAGGAGGGTTTTAAAAAAGAGCTCGGGCAATTCCGTGAAACCGCTGTCCGGATCCACGGCATTGGACCAATCGGATGGTAGGATATAGACAACCTGCCGGCGATGCAGCGCGCCACCCTCTACTCAATTGCCTCTGCTGCTTGCCGGGTACGATACGCATCAACAAACGCTGCGTGCATGTGTGCTCCATAGTACAGGTCAGATCCCGCTATGTTCCATTACCTTGTCCCCTTCCTCTCACAGGCTGAGTAACTGTATTATGGCCATTTCCAACTGGGAGATCCCCCGCCGACCCATCCCTGATGATCTCTCACAGCTGCACCAGCTGTATGGCGACTCGGCCTTCGGCAAGACGCTCGCCAAGTGGGCCAAGGAGATACCTGACGCGGCTGCCATCACGTGGCTTGACGGTTATGGGGAGCCGGCCGAGGTGTTCACATACGGGGAGCTCTTCAGGAAGGTGCAGCGGCTCGGCGCCTATCTCACCGAGGATCTGGGATTGGAGCTGGGTGACCGGGTGATCCTGTGCTATCCGCCCGGCACCGACTTCATTCTCGCCTTCCTCGCATGCCTTTACACGGGCGTCGTTGCGGTGCCCGTGTATCCCCCCGCCCCCAACACCACCAACATCGATGTGCCGCGCTTCTGCGACATCGCCGAGAACGCTGAGGTGCGCTATTCGCTCACTAACACCGTCTACCAAAAGATAGCCCTGGTCGTGGGCACGCTAAGCAAGGACACCAGGTGGAGATCTATCGAGTGGATACTCACCAGCGACGCATTTAAGAGGACGGCTGCCGACAGGCATGGTGACAAGCACGAGACCGTCTACACCCCCCCGTGCATCGGCCTGAGCGACATCGCGTTGCTGCAGTTCACGTCGGGGTCCACATCGACGCCTAAGGGCGTGATGGTGACGCACGGCTCGCTGCTGCACAACGTCCACTGCTGCATCACGGCCTACGGCTGCGACAGCAAGATCGAGGACCCCACCATCCCCAACATCACAGCGACGGGGCAGCCCTACAGTAGGATGCGCGAGATAATGATGCAGCGTCACGAGATCAGCAAGCGGGTGCGGGGTCACCGCATGCGGTGCTTCTCGTGGCTGCCCGTCTACCACGACATGGGGCTCATCGGATTCCTCTGCACGCCCCTCTTTTTTGGATTTGAAGTTTTCCAGATGTCGCCGCTCGACTTCGTCATGAAGCCGCACCTGTGGCTACAAGGTGCCTACACAAACCCCGAGCCGACCACCGACTGATGCTTATGTGGTGTGTTGGTGTGTGCTTGTATTCTCATGGAATAGGCATGAGTCGATACAAGGCTGGCGCGTGTGCGGCCCCAAATTTCGCCTTCGAGTTGGTGACGCGCAAGATGCCCGACAGCGTGTTTGAGGAGCTGGACCTCAGTCACGTGTCCGGCTTCCTCTGCGGGGCAGAGCCAATCAGAGGGGCCACCATAGATAGATTCGTCAAGGTGCGTACGTGCGCGTGAGTAGGTGTAGGCGGCCAATGATCAGTGAAAGAGAACACGATGGCTGTTTGTTTGGGTCTGTGTTGTTGTCCATTTCAGAAATTCGCGAGTAAGGGTGTGACTCGCAGCAAGGTTGTGCCAGCGTATGGGTTGGCCGAGAACACCCTGTGCGTGTCGGGCCGCAAAGACATTGACAGCGAGCCGTTCATCATCAATGTCAACGCCGAGAAATTGAGAAACCAAGTACAAGAACAAACACATAGCAGACATCCGCTGCACACATCTGCGTGCGTGTGGGCAGGGTGTGGTTGAGTTGGTGGATGAAGCTGACATGGATGGCAGTCATGAGGGCGAGTACCGGCGGCTCGTCGGATGTGGCGTACCCCTCTCTGGAATAGACGGTACACACCACTGACCGACGAGATCGATCACCAGATAGGCATAGTTGTACCGCCTGCTCCGTTCAGTTCGCATTGTTGACCCCGAGGCGATGAAGGAGCTGCCGGAAGGCCAATGTGGTGAGGTGTGGGTCATGTCTGGCAGCACGGCCCGCGGCTATTTCAACCAGCCCGACGAGGCGCAGGAGTCGTTCCACGGGCAGTGCATCTACCTGACAGGCGACAAGTCGGAGCCCTTGTACTTGCGGACAGGTGACATCGGCTTCTTCTACAAGGGAGAGCTCTTCATTGCTGGGCGCATTGAGGACATGATCATCGTCAATGGCCGCAACTACTTCCCGCAGGTCATCGAGGAGGCCGCAGAGAGCTGCGAGTCGGTCCGCAAGGGGTGCGTGGCGGCGTTCTCACTGGAGGTGGATGATCAGGAGCGGCTGGGCCTGGCGGTCGAGATCAAGATGGAGGAGGGGATGTGGGGACGGCTGTCGCAGCTGCGGCAGGCGTTCACCAGCACGGAGTACAAGGGGATCAGCCGCGAGATATACAAGGCCGTCTCGGTCAAGATCGGACTTCCCGTCTTCCACATATGGCTGCTCAGACCAAGAACCATTCCAAAGACAACAGCAGGTACATGTATGTGACATACACACATGCCGACAGACAATGTCACATTCATCTATTGTCACATTCATCAAACAGGCAAGGTTCGTCGCTCCAAGACGCGTGAGCTTCTTCTTGACAACAAGGACCTGGCGGGTCTCATATGGGATGAGGTCGTGGGGGAACCCGATGCGGACAAGAAGGAGGAGTCCGCAGCTGCTCGAGGGAGGCCGCCCACGGGTCCCGTTGCGACACAAAAGGCGGCACGGCACGGCGAGGGGAAGGGCAAGGGCCTTTCAGCCGCACAGAGGAGGGTCCAGTCTGCAGTGATGGCGTCGGCGGGCAAGATATTGGACACCGACGTATGCGACTTCGACACGCCCCTGCACAAGCTGGGTGTCGACTCCATCAGGGCGCTGGAGTTTGCCGAGGACGTGTCAAGGGAGCTGTCAATGACTCTCGAGCCGACGTTCGTCTTCAACCAGCCAACTATGAATGACATCATCGACTTCCTTGTCGGGGAGGTCGAGGGCCAGGCCGCCGAGGAGCCCGCCAAGGAAGCCACACTCGCGAGCGGCATCCGGGCAGACGAGCCGATCGCCATCGCTGGGGCGGCGTGTCGGCTGCCCGGCGGGGTGACAACCCCCGCATCCTTCTGGGAGCTGCTTTGCAGCGGCCATGATGCGATAGTGGAGGTGCCGCTGACCCGCTGGAACATCGACGAGGTCTATGACGCCGACCGTGACATGGATGGCAAGATGTACATCAGAGAGGGAGGCTTCATCGACGATGCAGAGATGTTCGACAACGCCTTCTTCAACATCGGCCCCGCTGAGGTCAACTGCATGGACCCCCAGCAGCGGTTGATGCTTGAAGTGGGCTACGAGGCCTTCCACAGCGCGGGCCTCAGCCGCGAGAAGCTCATTGGCCAGGACATGGCCGTGCTCATCGGGTGCTGCTCCTTTGACTGGTACGACGTATACAACCAGACTGCCCTCAGCGTGAGCAGCTACAGCGCGACCGGAGTCGCCGCATCAATCCTCTCCAACCGCATCTCGTACGTGTTCGGTCTCAAGGGCCCCTCCATGACCATCGACACGGCATGCTCATCTTCATTGGTGGCCATGGACGTGGCGGTCAAGGACATGCGCATGGGGGTGTGCCGCGGTGCCCTGGTGGGAGGCGTCAACCTGATGCTCAATCCACAAGTCACGATGGCGTTCTGCAAGGCACGCATGATGGCGCCAGACGCCAGATGCAAGACGTTTGACGCCAAGGCCAACGGCTACGTGAGGGGCGAGGGTGGGGCTGCCATCATCCTCAAACAACTCTCGGACGCATCACCCGACCTGGTCGGCGTGTTGGCCTGTCTGAGAGGCACAGCTGTCAACCACGGAGGGAAGACAGCCAGCCTGACAGTGCCAAGCGGTCCAGCCCAGCAGCAGGTCATCAGGTCGGCGCTGCACCAGGCCGGCCTCCAGCCATCATCAATCGACTTCGTGGAGTCTCACGGCTCGGGCACCTCACTTGGAGATCCAATCGAGATGGGTGCGATCAAGGCCGTGTTCGCCGGCGGGCGGAACTTGGAGCACCCTCTCCTGCTGGGCGCCCTCAAGACCAACATCGGACATCTGGAGGGAGCCGCGGGCATTGCGGGGGTGCTAAAGGCTGTACTCGTGCTGCAGATGAAGCAGGCGCCCCCCAATCTCCACTTCAACTCACTCAACCCGTACATCGACACCGAGGGCTTCCCAGTGGTCTTCCCCACCGAGCCCGTGCCGCTCGTCTCTGGCCTGCCCGCCAAGGACCGCATGGTCGGCGGCGTCAGCTCCTTCGGGTTCGGCGGGACGAGTGCACATGTCATTCTCGAGGAGGTGCCACTAGGTCTGACTCGCCAGTCCGAGGCTATCATGGAGCTGACCCAGTCAGGTGTCGGCCTCATGGTGGAGAGGTGCCTCGCCAAGCTCAAGGGCACTCACCAGTGGAATCACCGGAGCTTTCCGTGGGTCGAGGCGGCCCATCCTGCGCTCGGTCGCCGGCACACGACCCCGAC
>CDMY01000654.1:5466-36070 GCA_001179505.1 Vitrella brassicaformis | reverse complement strand
ACGCGAATGAACGGGCTGCATGGAGCCCAGATGCATTGTCTCCCTGCTCACCCTCCCCCTCTCCCTCCAAGTCATCCCGATCCAGTGTTGCAGTGAAGTCGACACGCGCTGGGCGCAGTGTCGCCACCAACTGCAGGAACAGCTGTGCATCTTCCTTGTTATGCCACTGGTCTATGACGAACTCGGGAGGTGCACTCGCCAGGCGCTCTATACGGGGTGAGCGAAAGCTCCACTCCGCCGGCACGCTGGCTGGCCACTCACGAGACAAGGGCGCAGCGATCTCAACCTCACTTAGGCGTGGCACAGAGAGATATGATAGCAGCTCACAGGCCATTGAGGCGCTAGACAAATCGCGGAAAAAGACTCTCTCGAGCCCCGCCAGCCCCCCGACAAGACGGCTCAGCTTAGACGTGGGAGAGGGCAGGTCAGAGAAGGAGAGGTCGGCAACACTCACATCTAGCAACTCGACAGCTGGGAAGGATCGGCTCATCGCCGTCTGGCCCGCTCCATCCCTCTCAGCCAGCCATGCGGGGATGCTATCCACCACATCGGAGGTACTCGGGCCTCCCCTGGTATGGAGCCAGAGGGATGTCGCGTTGGTGAAGACGAGCTTGTCACGCCATGACGGGTGGATTGGTGTGCCACCGAGTCGCAACCAGACCTTCACATACAGGCAGACACACGTAGAGAGCCTTGTCTTGTCTTTTTCAAACGGTCCGCCTCACTCACCTGCGTCGCCTCAGCCGCCAGCTGTTTTACTATCTCGCCGTAGAGGCCGCCAGGTGCAGGGTGAGCGGTCCCAGCATCGCTGCTGCAGTCCACCCTCAGGCGCGTGATCACCCCGCCACTCGGGTCCAGCCACCTCCATAGCCGCCACTCCAGCCGACAGCTCACCTCTGCTGCCCACTTGCTGATGCCCTCCAAGCCGGCCGCGCGCTGTCTGCAATCCGCACCGATGTTCGGGTCAAACACGACGAACCCCAAGCTCTTCGGCACATCTGCACCATCCGACAATGACGGAGGACAGTCATTGAAATGATTTGGTCACGGTGCCCAAGCAACATGTGTCAAGTCACCTCTCCTCTCTGTTTTGGCCCAGTGTTGGTTGAGGGCCTGCTTGAGCTGGTTGAGACGGCCGAGCTGATCCATCTCGATGTGCAGTCCGATGATGGCCTTAATGTGGGGGCAGCGGCCGAGGGCAGCGGTGAAGTCGGCCCACTGGGTGTCGTCGAAACCCATCATCTCGGACTCGAGCCGCTCGATGTTGGGCGATGCCTTGATGAGGCGCGTGAGGGACTCGGATGACCCATTATACTGGGAAAGACGGCCGACTCGAAGACTCTTGAGGGCAGGCAGACACCAGCGACGAACGCTGCAGACAACCAGACGAACAGAACGATATGACAGGCGGGTGCAAAAACCCATCTCCTTCTCCCCTCTGTGTGCTGACCTGCTGATGTGGCCAAGCCACTTGGGTGACTTCATTTGTATGTCGGTCAGCTTGGGAAATGGGAAGGGATCCCCTGGGGGTCGCCGCTGCGCTAAGGGGTGCTCACCCCGTAAGTTGTCATCTGCAACATGCAGCTCCTTGAGCGTCTCTGCAGACCTCTCCAGCAGCTCGACCACACTCGGCACCAGATCGGACGCCTCCACATAGGCCGTCCGGATCTTGCCCTGCACACACACACACACACACCCCAGACCAACGAATGTCACGTGCCACAGCTTTGCCGATGACGCTGCACCCCCATCTCACCAGGTGCTTGACGTCCCTCAGCTTGCGAATGGCCTGGTATTTGGCCTCCTCGTCCTTCGTCATACTGAAGTGCCGGAACGCGCCGAAGGTCTCGTCAATGGCCTTCTGTCTGGTCTCTTTGTTGATCTTCGTCAGACGAGACGCGGCCGCAATGGTGCTCATGAAGGACCCCAGGTGGCCGATGACGCCCTCGGGCAGACCCGGTAGACACGGACGGCCATAGCCCTGACACACACAGATACATGTGGGAAAAGTAGGTGTGCGCTGGAGATGGTCTTATCTTGTGTGTGTGCGTGTCACCTTTGGGCTGGCGCCACGTCCACTGACCGAGGCACCTGAATGGAAGCAGCAACAGCACACAATCACCGTCACGATGTTTGCAGCCATCGATGGGCGGGCGGTGTCGTACGTACCTCCACTACTTGCAGCAACTGCGGCAGCTGCCTGGCTGGTGCCGACGCGCGAGCGCTTCCCATCGCCAGTTGACACCTGAGCACATGAGCCGGCCCGCCTGTGGATGCATTGAGTATGTGAGTGTGTTCGGGCATACCGCTTTGCTCTGTTGCGCCGCCTTGTCGGTCTCATCCGAACTCTCAGACACGCCCGCCGCCCGACGGTCGTTGACGTTGTACAGCCACCGGAAGCCCTTGCGGTCACCATCCTTGCGCTGACATCCACACAAATGCACAGACACGCAAGAACGTGACTGCTTTGTTTGCGTCGTCTATTGGTCGTTTCATCCTTACATGTGTTACTTGTTCGCTGGGGATCTGCGTCAGCTCGCGACCGAGGGTTGACTGGGCGTCGGTGAGGGTCTTGAGCACAGCGGACAATCGGCCAGCCAGCGATGCACAGGCCTGCAAACAGACAGACGGACACAAATCGGTGCTGCTTTGCGGTTCCGTGGGTGTCTGTGCTGACCTCTGCATTTTTGTCGGTTTGTGATATCTTCAGCTTCGCCGCCTCACTACTCGCGGCCATCTGACAGCTCACCTGAACAAAGCAGCAGAACCACCAGCAGCTGCGGCATAAGCTGGCGGTTTCTCTCCTTTGCCCTTTTCCGCTCACCGCATAGATTTGGTCTATGACATCGCGCAGACTGCCATCGCCACTCGACCCCCCACCACGCCCACCTGCAGCACATCATCAGACACACATGCGGGTCGCATCCGCCGTGTGGTTTGATGCGTCACCACCTCCGGGGTCAGCCGGGGCGCTATCACTGCCGTCCATTATCGGGAGGACACGATCAACCATCTGCACACACCAAGAGAAAGAGAGAAGGAGAGATGGAGATGGACATAATCACTTGCTCGTGTTTCTGTACTATCACTTTGCTCGCTCACTGCTCAGGTGATGTGCGGCAGCCTCCGCAGATGCGAATCCTTGTTTGCTAGCTACTTGCGTGGATCTCATTTGCTGCGCCTGATCTTCCAGCCGCCTGATCTTCTCCTTCGCAGCTCGCAAAGATCTGCAAGCCTTTCGTGTCCGGTGCCTACTTCTCCCCCCGGCGCACATGGCATTTGCAATGCCCATTGTGTTAGACACATGTAGACCGATGTCACATTAGCGCTTTGATTGACAACAGCACATCGTGTGTCAAGAGTCGACAACGTGGTCACAACCCCACACACACATGCATCCCCCACGCCTGCCTTTCCCACCCTCCCCCATCCTCCCCCACGTGCATGCTTGCAGTCGACAAGAGGACCAGACGGGTAGAGCGACACTTGCTTGAGTCAAGGACGGACACGAGAGAGGGAGGGGACGGACGCCCCACAAGAGAAAACCCAGAGGTGAATTCACTCTCTACACGTCCTTACCCATCAATCAATCCACCGCATGAACCTTCCGACCAGCAAGCTGCTATTCGCGAGCCCACAAGCCAGGAGGGCACATGCAGTTGCGCACGTTCACACGCACATTCGCACGCACACCCACAAACACATGGAGTACGTGAAGGCATGCACACACGCACGGAGCATGTGACAGGCAACAGGTAGCTAGCTCTACAGAAAGGGGCAGGCAGGCAGGCATGTATCGCTGTATATGCGTGTGGGTGTGTGGATGTATTTGTGTGTACGCACACGAAAAAAGAAGGGAAGCGGGTGGGAAGTGGGTCAGGGGGAGATGTCTTTGTAGTCAGTCAAGTCTATCTATCACACTGAACAAATATTTCCCTCATCTGTCTGTCGGCAGGCAGCCTGGCTGCCTCACGTACGCACGGTGGCGGGCCTGCCTCTAGCCCCTTCACTCCTCTCCACTCCTATCATGTGCAAAGAACCGCCATGTATACAGGACGGGACGGCCAGAAAACAAAGGCCCGTCCACAAGCCACCCCCAGACGCTCGTCACTCGAATATCTTGGAGTGTGGCGTGGCCGTGGTTGTGTTGAGCATCTGCAGATTCGACTTGGTGGACGCCTTCGTCGACACCGAATACTGAGTCGCCGGCGACATCGACGCGTACTTGGCCGCTGCAGCAGGGCCCAGGTGCGCGTCCATCGAGAACCGCTTAGTGCCCTCATTGGCGACGGTCTTGGGTGTGCTGTCGTCCTTTGCCGCTTTGCGCGTCGATGTCAGCCGCCTGCTCGGCTGGGTCTTGAGCGACTTGGCCTTGGTATAAGGGTCTTCCTCGGGCATCAGCAGCTCCGGCTCGCTGCAGTGCTGTGTGCAGAAGTCAAGGATGCACTCTCCGTAGCCCTGCCGACGCACCGGGTCCACTGTGCGCTCCGCACCGTCGCGGAAGCGCTGATAGTAGTTGTCAGGGACAGGCTGACAGCACGCCGATCCCATGAGGAAACTGCCCGTCTTCAAAGAGCCACAACGGCCGACCAGTAGAGCGGGTAAGAGGTGAGGGAAGCGCCTGCTGTTGCTGGGGACGCTGGAAGACTACCAGAGCCGAGGGAAAGGGGAGGCGAGTTTGGTGAGGACAAGTGAAGAGGAGAGAGCCGATTGGGATACTTACGTGATGCGGAGAGCAACAAGCTGAGTGGTAGTAGGAGCCTTGTAAGACGTGCCAAGTGACGTTTCGTGCGAGCTTTAATGATGGGGGCGCCCCCTCCCTGAGACGCGCAAGAGAGGGCAAGGGAAACCATGCAACAATCTCAGGGCAGCTGATCTTTCTGCACTGTTGGTCGTGTTGCCCTTCCGTTCATTGCGCTGTTCAGGCGAGTTTGTGGCTCAGTCTGCATTGCCAGGATGCCGCAGACAACGCAGCCGGCGCTGGGGCTGAGCAAGGGGGAGTTCTTCACATTCAAGGACCTGACGAGGACCGACCTGGCCACCATGGCAGGCAAGGGCACACGAGACTATGCAAGGCATGTGCTGGACCGGGTTTTCAACGTCGAGGCGGAGGAGGGGTTTCGGAAGGAGATTCTGTCCGACTTTCACCTCAACAACTATCTCTTCTGCCTGGAGAGCGGCTTCAGCGACCGCAAACAGTCGGCCCTCTGCTCGTTGATGGCGCATCTCTTTCGGCAGACAGTCAGGACGCGGCTGGACATCCACGCCGCCTTTGACCTGTTCAAAGCCCTCCTGCTGCGGCACAGCGTGCAGCGGCCGCCCTGGTCTGTGGGTGTCTTCTCGACCCAGGACGTCAAAGACGTCACCAACTACGTGCTGGACACTTTCTTTCGGCACTTCAAGCTGTATCAGTATGTGTATGTGACGAGGGAGGAGGTGCGTGTGGTGCCTGCGAGGAGCCTCATGCCGGCAATGCCGCCTGTGGTGGCGTTTGAGGAGAAGGATGTGGTCACGGACGAGGCGCAGGTGGAAGCAATCAAGGCGCTGCTGAAAGGTATGATGGATGAAATGGCTCGCTCAGTCTGATTGCGTGGCCCTCTCTCTCTGTGTGTCTGTCCCTCTGTCAGTTCCTGTCGGTGTGTTCGCCAAACGACCAGCGGCCGAGACGCAGGTTCCCAATGTGGAGGACTTCCCCACAGACGTGCCGGCACCAGCAGCTGACAAGAGAGTGAGCAGACACTCGTGGATGCAGTCAGGTGGTGTCTCTCTCTGCCTTGTGGATGTGGCCGCCCCTCTGTGTGTGGCTGCAGGAGAGCGGCCTGAGTGCATCTGAGAGCGTGGAGGCCTCCCTGCAGGCGTGGCAGGCCAAACTGACGGCAGATTTTGAGAGCAGGCTGGAGAAGCAGGATGCCGAGTTTCAGAGGAGGATTGATGCAGTCCAGGCTGCCAAGGGGGGCAAGAAATGAGACAGACCTACATCTGTAAGTGCCATTGGATGGATGGATGTGGTCACTCAATCATCGGCGGCCGGCTGGGTGGGTGGGTGTGAATAATGAATGACTGTATGACAAACATACACGCACGGCACTCTTTTGTTTTCTTTTGTTTTGTATATATTCATCCAAGCAGCACTTGATCGGTCTGTCGAAGCGTCTCATCGGTATATATCCATCGATCGCGTCTCGTCTGTATGTGTGTATATGCATCCACACACACACACACACACACACAGCCAGCCAGCCAGCCAACCAACCGAAGAAGCGCAAGGACGGACACCCAGACAGACAGACAGACAGTCCAAAACAGACCGACAGACAGCCAGCCGGGCTGGTGGGCTGGAAGGGGTAGCGACAGACGTCCACCCACCACGGTGAGAGAGAGAGGGAGCGGGCATCCTCCCGGATGCGCACGCCATACATACGTAGACATGTGCTTACAGGAGTACGCCCCTTTTGTGTAGATATGTACGTGTCCGTACGAGTGCCTGCGACTCTCTCTCCCTCTCGGGTGGCCGTCTAGCTAATCCCCCCACCATGCCACACTTGTTTGGCGCCGACCATGCCCAAAACAACACACACACACACACACACACAGAGGCCCAAAAAGAAGACCGACCGAAGACCCACCCCACCCCCTCACACAGACGGCCAGGCGCAGGCATAGAGACAGACAGACAGACAGACAGGTCCACCACCAATGTGAGTGAGAGAGCGGGCGTTCTCCCGCCTGTGCGTGCATGGCATACACACGTATGTATATGCAGACATACAAGTACAGACAGGAGTACGCCCCCAAGCTGTGAGTTCTCGCCTCAGATCGCTCGCATCCTCCGCTCACTCCCAGCCCTCTCACTCACATACGATGGGTGTTCTCCCAAAAAGGAGTACACCCATGGCCGTCTCCCTTCCACCAACAAAAGGAAACACACACCAACACAGTCACGACGCCCCAAAAGGAAGGAGACCGACACACACAAACACACTCCCTCCCTCAGAACACAACACAGCACACACCCCCACTGGACACACACCTCTTCATCATGCAACGAACACACGAGCCAGCCGACCAGCCATCTTCATAGCATTCCACGATCAAGATTACAGACAGACAGACAGACAGGCAGACAGGTAGGCAGACAGGTGTCTGCATCCCCAGCCGAACCACACACAACCGAAAGAAAAGCTTCGCATCACAACCCACCATCCATCCATCGCTCTGTTGGCTGACGCATTCGTTGCATTGCCCCTGCCCGGCCCGTCCACCTTTGCACATACACACACACACACGCTCACAGATCGACAAGGCGCAAACACAAACATGCCCTCCTTGCTGGTTTTGGCCTCCCTGTTGGCGGGAGGCCTACTCGCAGCGAAAGAGGGTGCCCGGGGGGCTTCTCCCCGCCACCACCGAACAACAAACATCCCCACACAGACAGCCATCGATGGGTATCAGACACAGACACGCACATGGAAGAGATAGTGAGTTGAGAGTGAACACACGTCATACTTTCACACACAACCCAATACAATGGCAGGGATAGGAACCCGCCCATCTCTCTTCTCTCCTTCCTGTCTGGTGACGAATGCATGGTGTGGTGTGGTGTGGTGTGTGAAGAATGCCCCCTCATCCATCCATCCATCCATCTAGACATCCACGGAACCGACAGGGGATGCAAAACTCTCTCGCTACCTCTACATTTGTGGCCGCCAACCAACTAATGCAATTGAAAGAATCGAGCTATGCACTCCCCTCCCTCTATCTATCTGTCTGTCTCCGTCTCACGTAAAAATCACTTGTGTCGCCTGCGAAGGCGATACGGGGGACGGCCCTTCGCCTCGCCGCCCTCCTCGTTGTCGTTGCTGCTGCTCCTGTTCCAGTATCCCGACCCCTTGAAGGCCTCCTTGAGGACCTCCTCCTCCCTCCGGCGCTTCTTCGCCTTGGACGGTGCGGGTGGGATGGGGTTGGGGTTGTTGGGCTCCTCGATGGGATTGGCGCCGCCGGCATCCTCCTCGAGCTGCGGCTGGCCTGGCCCCTCCTGCTGCTGCTGGCCTGGCTCGTGCGCGACATCCTCCTCGAGCTGCGGCTGGCCTGGTCCCTCCTGCTGCTCCTGGCCTGGCTCGTGATGCTCCTCCTCCTCTTCCTTGACCTCGTTGGGCTCGCCCATCTCCTCCTCACGCTCAACTGACAGATGCCAAGACAAAAAGACACACAACAAACGCATCCATCAGAGACATGAAGTCAGTATCTGCCGCCATGTCTACCTGGCGCGACACGCTGCTTCTTCAGCGGCGGCCCTGCGATGTGCCCGTCCAGCCGCTTCCTCTTGCAGCCTCTGCGGGAGTGGTGCTGACGGCGACGCTTGAGCGGGCGGCGACTGGGCTCGTCCCCGTCAGCGTCGCCGTCACACGGCCTCTTTTGCCCCCTCAGCTGCACATCGTCCACCTCAATGGCCTCGTTCTCGGCCTCCTCCACCTTCCCGTTCTCCTCCCTTCCACTGCTGGGCTTGGGGCTGTTGGCCTCCGCGATGGGGTTGGCGCCGCCGGCATCCTCCTCGAGGCGCTGCTGGCCTGGCCTCTCCTGCTGCTGCTCGTCTGGCCCCTCCTGCTGCTGCTGGCCTGGCTCGTCCTGCTACTCCTCCTCTCCCTTGACCTCGTTGGGCTCGCCCATCTCCTCCTCACGCTCAACTGACAGATGCCAAGACAAAAAGACACATGACAAACGCATCCATCAGAGACATGAAGTCAATATCTGCCCGCCATGTCTACCTGGAGCCACACGCTGCTTCTTCAGCGGGGGCCCTGCGATGTGCCCGTCCAGCCGCTTCCTCTTGCAGCCTCTGCGCGAGTGGTGGTGCCGACGGCGGCGCTTGAGCGGGCGGTGTCTGGGCTCGTCCCCGTTGCCGTCGCATGGCCTCTTCTGCCCCGTCAGCTGCACATCGTCCACCTCAACGGCCTCCTGCGTCCCTTCATTCTCCTCCCTCCCACCGCCACCACCACCGTGTCGCCCCACCGCAGCCCCCAGCTGCATGGCCAGCAGCGCAGCCTTGTGCAGCTCCAACTGCCGCTGGACAGCCTCGTTGAGGCAGCGGCGCAGCAGTTCAGCGGCAAGACAATGGACAACGCACTGTGCGATGCGAGCCATCTCGCTGCTGATGCAGCCGTACACGGCTGTGGCGAGACGACGAGTGTCCTCCTCTTCGGCGGTATCGTCATCCTCTTCCTCCTCCTCCTCCTCCTCACTCTCGGACTCGCCGCCCTCGACTCCGTTGGCCTCCTCCTCCTGCTCGTCATCATCGTCTTCGTCGTCGCCGTCGTCATCGGCACCGAAGGCAGCAAGAGTGGGGGTGGGGGGCTGCTGACACTGGGGTGGGGTCTGGAATGGGTCGTTAAACCCGTCATTGGCTGTGGGCATGATGACGTTGTTGGTGGGAGTGCGATAGCCGCCTTCCTCCTCGAGTTCGTCATCATCAATGAAGCCCTCGTTCTCCATTCCCCGCCCATCCCCAGCCCCGATGCCATCATGACTACTCTCGTTTTCATCTCCGTCACCCTCATCACGGCCGGGGCTTCTCGGGGGCGTGATGTTGGGGATGGCGACACTGCCAGCTCCCGTTTCGCCACCCAGCTGCTGACGGTTGCCGTGGTTCTCTCTGTGCGGTGGCGGCGTCTGATCCTGCAGGCGGCTGTGCGGCTGCCTTCTGGGTGATGACGGACTGCGGGGCGGCGAGGGACTTCGGGCATCCCGCATGGGAGACGGCGGCCCACCTGCTGACGAATACGAGGGTGGCTCTGACTGAGGCACCTGCTGGCAGTCACTGTCGTGTGGTTCGCTCTGGTCGTCATCGCTGTGTCGGTCAAGGTCAGGGGCTGGCAGCTGCCCATCGTCCGGCTGCTGCTGCTGGTGGTCGCCTCGGTGGCGGAACCATTGGTGGCGGACCCGCTGCTTGGCCTCCTCGGGCAGGAAGGAGCCAGCGATGGCACGGTAGTTCATCCTTGCCAGCTGGTCCAGTGTCCAGCCCTCCTCAGCCGCCAGCCGCTCGAATTGGGCCGTGAGGCTGGTCCCTCTCACCACCGGGAATTCTGAGTTCACTGAGATGCTGAACTGGTGGTCAAAGAGCCACTTGACGTACTCCCGGTCACTCTCGCTCTCGGCCGGTGTTAGCTCGAGGGCGATGCGATTCTGGCGGATCATGTCGAGTGCGGCAGGGTTGTGGATGACAGTGCTGTCGCAGATGCGGCTGGGGCGAATCTGGGATAGCACTGAGGCGGCGTCGTCGCGGGGCTCCTCGAGCTTCAGCGATATCTTGAGTCCAGCTGCGTGGACACTATCCAAATGGTGCTGTGACGAGAGGGGAGCGTACAAGGGAGACACAATGGAGAAAATCCTCTCACGCAGGTCCGTGTGTACGCACGCACCAGGTACTGCAGCAGCTCGGGCTCGCTGGCGTCGACGACCACGCCTACGACGGCCTCCTTGTACGTGACGGCGAAGTTGATCGTGTCAACGAACTGCTCCTCGCCACCCCCCGCGATGGCACAGACCATCAAACCAACCTGCATACAGCACAGACACACACATACACACATACATGCTGGACTTATGTTTCCATGTATGTGTATGTGTGTCAATGCTGTGCACGTACTTCTATTTCGCTATCACACCGCCGTCGGCCCTCTTCCACTCCCTGCTGGATTGCCCCCATGACCTCCTCGTAGCTGTGGCCGTAGATGTGAGTGAATAATTTCGGCCAGAACCTCAGCTCGAGGGCGACTACACTCTCCTCCCTGTACCGGTCCTCCACCACCTCGGCCGTCACCTCTCTCAGCACCTCCATGCTGTCTGCACCCATTGACGGCATACAGACACACACGTACACGTACACATACACACAAACACAAACATACACACATACATGCATGCCTGTGTGTCTGTTTTGTGTGTGTTGTGTGTCACGGACCGAATATCTGTTGTGTGCGAGTGAAGGCCAGCGCGAGACTGTAGACCGGGTCCTCCTGGGGCAGCATGGCGGTGAAGAACCTGCGCCTTTCCTCCTCGTCGTCTGGCAGCTGCAAGCCGAGTCTTTGGTACTCCCGCACCAGGCGCTCGAGGCGCACAGCGGCCTCGATGACGCAGCACACCTCTATCTTCGGAATGCCCCTGAACCTGTTCACATACAATACATACGACGCAAGGTGGGAATGCCGTCCATGAAGAAACTCTCCAATAGCGGCGTACCGCTCTCTGTCATGGGCAGCGCCGGCCTCATCCGCCTCTGCAGGCTGAGGCTCAGCTCCGTCCGCCACGGCGGCATTGCAGTGGGGGTCAGACTGCAATGCCTCTGTCGAGTTCATCGCGACGGATAAGACGATAAAGCTCTCCTCTTTGGGTGTCGTCTTTCGCCCTGTCTCAAATCAATCAGCTCGCCCCCCGCCTCCTCAGCCCCCACCCTGGCCCCATTTTGGCGAGATTTAGAGACACTCAGTTTTCCGCCCTTTTTTTGCGCACTCGAGGGACAAGAAGACAGTGTTTTGACGGGAGGAGCCGATGAAGAGCTTTGATGAAGAGACTTCCATTGTGACTTCCATTATGACTTCCAAGAGCAGATGCTTTCTAATGGACATAATGATTGAAATGAGGTGGACATTGAAAGCACCTGCAGCCATGGAGCATGGCGACGAATCTGGGAAGGGTGACAGATGACATCACCTGCACTGATATCTGTGTCCGTCGATGCAGGTACAAGAAGTTACCGAAGGCTGATCATTGCCAGCTGGAGGGCGCCGGGAAAGCTGGGGGGCGAGCGATTGATTTGAGACAAGTGAGAGAAGACAAAGAGATCATGGAGGGCACAGAGGGTGAGCGAAGGGGGCCAGAGGCAAGGCCAGACGGCGGCACCTCGGGCGGCACTGTTGCAGGGGCTGGGAGATATGACATCAGCGACGACTGGTACGTTCAGTCACTCGCTCACTGCATGCTTTCCACACGCTTTGCGCTGCAATGATATCTGTGTCCGTCGATGCAGGTACAGGAACTTACCGAAGGCTGACCATTGCCAGCTGGAGGGCGCCGTTCGACCTGAGACGGCCATCGAGTGAGAGCAATCATACAGCACCAATTGAGAGATTCTCCATGTCTGTCCTCGTTGTACATACAGAGAGTACAAGAAACGAGGCCTGCCGTTGCCAGAGGGCGACGACGAGCAGCACAAGTATTTCACCGAAACCAACAGGGAAACCGAGACCATCAGGGAGGTGTTTGATCTCATCGCGAAGATACTCGGTGCGCACAGTCCACACACACACACACACACGAACCAGCCCTGGGTTTGCGTCCTATTGTGTATGTCATTCTGTGTGGCGTGACACATTCATGAATATGTGCAGACTCGGTGGAGGTGCTTGAGCGCGTGGTGGCGGAGGCCATCGAGGACAGACACAGGCAGTCGGTGGTGGCCCTGGAACTGAGTTTCTATCCACTCACAATCACAGCCACACTCAACTCCAACTTCAAAGGGGAGGCGCGGTGCGACGACAAAGTGGAGGCACGTACGCATTGCATCAAGGTTTATCTTGGTAGTTCTGCCTTGGATGGATGGATCACCGTGTGTGTCTTCGCCTTCTCAGGTTGGGCTCGTGTGCTGTCTCACATGCCGTTACTGCCAGCAACCCGACGTCTGTGAGACGGCATTCAACGGCCAGTGCAACTTCGCAAGGGAGACAGTGTCTTCGGGGTTGTCAGCGATGGCGACGACCCGCGCATTCTGGAGGACCACTACAAGGTATAGACACCACCAGTTGACCACGGATGACAGACAAAAGACGCTTCATGGATACTGTTTGTCCACACAGACACGTCTGGAGCGGGTACGTGCAGCCGGCGTCAAGATTGCCTTGAGCCTCTCATCGCAGCCGGGCAACGTCGAGCAGCTGCTCAACACCACCGGCCCCAACCGGCTGACAGGCTGTCGTGAGATGCCCGCCGCTGTGGACTGGGCCAGGGAGAGAGGCGTTCCGGTCCATTGCAGCCTCGCGGAGCCACTGGTCGCCGGATGGCGGCAGCTGTACGCCGAGGGGACCAACCTCACCCTCAGCAGCACGCTGCCGGCCATGATTGTGATCAGACGGGTGAAAAAAACACAAAAAGTGTGTCGACAGAGGTGATGAGCGACATCGGTGAGGAGAGACGGGGGCCAGCGGGAGGCCAGCCGCCAGAGGGCGGCATTGCAATGGCGAACGCAGCACAGCCTGCAGAGGCAGGTGAAGCCGGCGGTGCGGAAGACAGAGAGCGGTACGCCGCCATTGAAGAGCTTCTCTCATGGAGGGCATTCCCACGTTGCGTCGTATGTATTGTATGTGAATTCAAATCTCCAGGTTCAGAGAACTTCCGAAGGTAGAGGTGTCTGCTTTGAGACAGGGCGAAAGATAAACAAAGGAGATAGCTTGGAAACGACAGAGGACCGATGTTAGACTCGACAGAGGGTGAGGAACGGGGGGCAGAGGAGACGCCAGACGGCGGCATTGCAGTGGAGGAAGGAGCTCAGCCTGCACAGGCGGATGAGGCCGGCGCTGCACACGACAGAGAGCGGTACGCCACCATTGAAGAGCTTCTCTCATGGACGGCATTCCCACGTTGCGTCGTATGTATTGTATGTGACTTCAGGTTCAGAGGACTCCCAAAGACTTAGGTGATGAGCAGCGACTCGGAGGATCAGTTGGAGGGCACGGAAGCCGAGAGCCAGCCAGGACGCCGAGAATGAAATGGACATCAACTGGTACGTCTGAGCATTGCATGAGTAGCATTGTTCTGAATGTCATCGATGTGCTTTCTCTTCCGTCGTGCACAGGTCCATGGCGCACACAGACGAGCCCAGGTATGCTCAGGACTCAGGAACACACGCAAACGCCCTAATCGGGGAGACACACATTGCATTTATCCTTGAATAAGTCGCTTTCTGGTGCCCTTTGCCTCTTTTGTCTTTCATACATTCAGCTGGAGGAGCGTGGGCCTGCCCTGGCTCCATCGCAACCGTCCTGGGGCAGACTGGGAGGCCAAGGACGAGAGACAGGTGCATATAAACACCGCACATTGCCCACGGAAATAGTGAGAAACATCTCGCTTTTGTTTCTTCTCTTCTGATTTGCAGCAGCTGCTGCTGCTGCAGCAGGAGCAGGAGCAAGAGACAGCTCCACCTGCCGACGTGGAGGAGCTGCCTCTTCCGGAAAACGAGAGGGGCCAGGTGGACTACTTCACCGCCGATGTCCGCAACACGATCGAGCCCGACTGCCAGGCTCCTCTCAGCCGCATATCGACCATATTCGGTAAATACACGAGCTCATTACATATGCCAACAGATATATATTACCTCCCAGACTGAGCGCCTGTCTCCATGCCTTTTCCCTGCCTGCATTCATGCATCTAATACTGCAGATACGCCGGAGGTCGTGCAGGAGGTGACGGCCGAGGCTATCGAGGACCGCTACAGGGATGGCGTGACGGCACTGGAGCTCCACTTCTGCCCCACGTATTTCACCGGTGTCTACGACCATTCCGCGCGCGGACATCCTGGAGGCCATCCAGAGGGGTGTGGAGGAAGGGCGAGGGCGATGTAACCATGAAATAGAGGTACACATACACATACACACACATTCACGCATGTACCAACTTCTCTCTCTTTGTGTGTCTTGTGTGTGTAGGTTGGTTTGGCTTGTTGCACGTGTCTGTGTGCTGGCCACCAGCAGTTCACGGAGATGGTGGAATTCGTCGTCTACCTGGAATGCGCCCCGTGTCGTTTGTCGACGCATTCCAGGTAGACGAACAGGGCGTCAGTGTGCCAGGCAAGAGTGCCTCAGCTTATGTCTCTTCTCTGCAGATCGCTGTCTACGTTTTATATTCGAAGACCGTGTCTTGTCTCTCCTGCTCGACGGATGGTAGCAGCTGCACAACGAGGAGACCAAGATCGCCCCAAGCAGCACGCTTCGGCCATGCTGGCCGTGGACCTGCCCGCTGCCTACCGGAACCTCCACCTGCATGAAGGCTTAACGGCCTGGCAGCTGGTTGGGCTCTGCCGGGAGAGCATCTGCAACTCCTTCATCTCCGAGGAGGCCAAAAGCCATCTGCTCGCTGAGCACTTCACGATGGACTTCGAGGTCCCCAGCCCTGGCGGTAGAGTGGTGAGGAATCTGACTTACACAGCATATTCTACAAGAGGGAGAACTGGAAGATTCAAAGTAGTGCTCCGTGTTGAGTCGCTCTGTGACGCTGTCGCTGGCCCAAGCGATGGAGGAGAGACCAGGGATCATCTTTGACGAGGGAGAACTGGAAGAAGCTGAGGAGGAAGACCCTCAATCTGCCTGGTACAGCTGTCATGCGACAATTGGATGCTGACCAAATGCAACAAACGGTGCATGCAACTCCCTGGCTGTACGTCTGTGTGCTCTGGCATTCTGTCAGGTTCAAAAGGCTCCCCAAGGCCGACTTGCACTGCAACCTCGAGGGCTCCGTGAGACCCGAGACGGCCATACGGTACGGTGCGGTTGCACACAAATGCACTTGGGAGAGGCTCTGCTTATTGCCTTTCTGTCCCTCTCTCTGCGTTTGATCAGACACTACAGGCGGCTGGGGCTGCCTCTGCCAGACAACGAGAGGGACCAGGTGGACTACTTCACCGTGGACGTGAAGAACACGCACAAGACCCGGCTGCCGGGCCCAGCTCGGGCGCCTATCGGACATCTTTGGTAAGCACACGAGCTCATTACATATGCCAACAGATATATATTACCTCCCAGACTAAGCGCCTGTCTCCATGCCTTTTCCCTGCCTGCATTCATGCATCTAATACTGCAGATACGCCGGAGGTCGTGCAGGAGGTGACGGCCGAGGCTATCGAGGACCGCTACAGGGATGGCGTGACGGCACTGGAGCTCCGCTTCTGCCCCACGTATTTCACCGGTGTCTACGACCATTCCGCGGCGGACATCCTGGATGCCATCCAGAGGGGTGTGGAGGAAGGGCGAGGGCGATGTAACCATGAAATAGAGGTACACATACACATACACACACATTCACGCATGTACCAACTTCTCTCTCTTTGTGTGTCTTGTGTGTGTAGGTTGGTTTGGTTTGTTGCACGTATCTGTGTGCTGGCCACCACCAGTTCACCGAGATGGTGGAATTCGTCGTCTACCTGGAATGCGCCCGTGTCGTTTGTCGACGCATTCCAGGTAGACGAACAGGGCGTCAGTGTGCCAGGCGAGAGTGCCTCAGCTTATGTCTCTTCTTTGCAGATCGCTGTCTACGTTTTATATTCGAAGACCGTGCCTTGTCTCTCCTGCTCGACGGATGGTGGCAGCTGCACAACGAGGGGACCCAGATCGGCCCAAGCAGCACACAGACGGTAGGTGAGGAAATGGGAGCTGTGTCTGTGTGTGTGTCTGTGTGTGCAGCCGACGAGTTGCGCGAGGCCAAGGCCAGTGCGGTGGTGGTGGCAAGCAAGGCCTACCCCCAAACCGAAACCAACAGGGAAACCGAGACCATCAGGGAGGTGTTTGATCGCATCGCGAAAATACTCGGTGCGCACAGTCCACACACACACACACACGAACCAGCCCTGGGTTTGCGTCCTATTGTGTATGTCATTCTGTGTGGCGTGACTTATTCATGAATATGTGCAGACTCGGTGGAGGTGCTTGAGCGCGTGGTTGCGGAGGCCATCGAGGACAGACACAGGCAGGGGGTGGTGGCCCTGGAACTGAGTTTCTATCCGCTCACAATCGCAGCCACACTCAACTCCAACTTCAAAGACGTCCTCGCCGCCATACGTCGTGGTGTCGCTGCGGGGAGGGCGCGGTGCGACGACATAGTGGGGGTACGGACGCATGCATCAAGGTTTATCTTGGTAGTTCTGTATTGGATGGATGGATCACCCTGTGTGTCTTGGCCTTCTCAGGTTGGGCTCGTGTGCTGTCTCACCTGCCGGTACGACGAGCAACCCGACGTCTGTGAGACGGCATTCAACGGCCAGTGCAACTTCGCAGTGCGGGAGAGAGACAGTGTCGTCGGGGTTGTCATCGATGGCGACGACCCGCGCATTCTAGAGGACCACTACAAGGTATAGACACCACCAGTTGACCACGGATGACAGACAAAAGACGCTTCATGGATACTGTTTGTCCACACAGACACGTCTAGAGCGGGTACGTCTGTCGAGCCGCCTGGGTGACGAGACACCGCCGCCCAACACAGAGAGCGGGAGAGATGCCGGTGGTGATGGTGGCCAAGCAGGTGGCCAAGCAGGTGCTGGTAGCGTCGCCATCCCCGACGTGACGCCCCCGGGAAGCCCCGGCCGCGATAGAGATGAGCACGAGAATGGTGAGGACGGCAAGGGGGCTGGGGAGGGGCAGGGAATGGGCAACTCGGGCATTATTGACGATGACGAGCTCGACGAGGAGAGCGGGTTCCGCACACCCCCCAACCAGACCATGATGCCCACGGCCAACGGCAATCCGTTCCAGACCCCTCCCCAGTACCCCCACCATCCCCCCAGCCCCACCCTCCCGGGCTTCGTTGTCGATGATGACGACGAGAATGAGGAAGAGGCCAAGGATACGCGTGCGTGGTGGTGGTGGTGGTTTGAGAGGGGAGGTAGGAGGGGAAGGCAGGAGTCTATCGTTGCCTACGTTTTATATTTGACGAGAGTGTCTTCATCTTGTCCGCCCGCGCAATCGCCTTGATGATCGATCATATGACACACAAACCCATGTCTCTCTCTCTACCCATGAATGCAATCCACCCCCATGCATCTTCAAACAACAAACCTCAGCTCATCGGCCGACTAACTGCACACGACGTCATCCATCGGCTGCATCGCCCGCATCTCATTCCATCACCACCATCCCCGTGCCATCCGGTGCACCTTCGCCACCGCGCCCATGTAGTCACCGGAACCTGCAACACACACACACCAGAGCCGTGTACGTGCCCATCCTCACTCTGCCCCCTTCTTCTCACTCGCATACGGCGACTCGGCGGCCCTCACAATCCACCGGCGCGATTCGCCCACGTCGCCCATCGCCTCGTATAGCAGCCCAAGGTACAGCGAGGCGTAGAATGACGCCCCGCCCCTCTGCGTGTCTGCAATGCGTTTCAGCTGGTCGAGCCGCGGTGAATCCCCGCCATCCCGCAGCGACTCGTAGACCAGCTGCAGGAGCGGCCGCCTTTCACCATTTATGGTGAGAAGGGACTCTCGGGCCTTGTCAGTACCTGAAAGAGCCATTGGTGCCACAAGGACTTGTCGGTGAGTGGTCGGGCTGTCACCGTATAGCCGGCTCTCAGATAAGAAGGCCCATATGGCCTACACCACACACATCACCTCTTCATCTCTCCAACCAGCATGACGACGGTTGCATACCTCCTCTGTGTCGCTCGGGTTGACCGACACGTCCCGCCTGAACTGTGCCGCCGCCTCGGCATAGTCCCCCACATAATATAACGAAATCCCACGCTGCCACAAGAAGGGAGACAACGAAGGCCTGCCGATGAATGACAGACAGACAGACAGACAGACAGAACACAACACAACACAACACGACACATGGCATCGATCATCCATGTTGTGTTTGTCCCGTCGCACCTCCTCTCCATGGCCGTGTTGAAGTCCTTCAGCGAATCCTGCACCCTGCCCTCAGCGAAGCGGCTCATGCCCCGCCGCACGAGCTGCTCCACACCCACGTTGACGTCATCCTGACCCGTTGGACTCTCCTGCGTCGGCACAAGTGCTTGCAGCACTGGAGGGAAATCTCTCCTCCGCATGATGACGCCTGTCTGCCTTTGCCCGGAAGCCCCGAGAAGGCAGTGGCTGGATGGAAGGAAAGCAGCTGCATCAGCAGAGATGAATGCGGCCAGAGGAGCCACCATCAACGCGACTGACGACGGCAACGCTCGAGAGCGCCTAGAGGAGTATCGCTGCGCAGATGCCGTCATCCAGGCGGCATCATCGTATGCTATTGGGTTCGCTTCAGCCAGCAGCCAAACCTGCAACAAGCAGAGGGCAGATCAGCACATAACGAGCTGCAAGTCGGCAGATCTGTGTCCTGTGTGCACCACTCACCCGTGGCGCAAAGGCGATGCGTTCAGTTCAATCCCATCCTCCATCAAGATCTGTGAGTTTGACGTGCTTCACACCGCTCACACGTCCATTGAGTATCAAAGTCTGCCAAGAATGAGATCGCAAACGCCTACTGGCTGAGCATGCAAAAGAGTCAAGGCAGCTGACCGCAGCGGTATTAGTCTCGCGGGATGCGGCGATACACAACAGACACGATCAGAAGAACGAAGCAAGTTCTACGAGAGAAGATAGAAACGGGAAGAAGCGAAGGATACGATATAGCTGACGAGATAGCATCCTGTCTGAATACCCAAACAAGCGCAACTCATGAAGACAGTCACGCAACCGCGCCGGCAGCAGACACTCCTTTTCTTTCATCGTGTAATCGAGCACACGTAGCAAGTGGCTATAGACGAGATGGGCCTTGCGACCAGCAGACATTGACGACCATGCATGAACATAACGAATGAAAGGCAATACAGTGTGAGAGGAATAGGGAGTAAGCAAGTGGGCATTAGGGTTGTGTTGTGAGAGAGTGACTTGTGTCGCATCAGTGTGCACATCGCAGCCAACATACGCACCTGACTCATCCTTCTCTAACACACATTTGTCATGATAGAAAGTGGGTACCAGCAAGCGATCGACAACTGCATTCAACGCATCATGCAGGCGGGCAGGCAGACACGCATGTGGTGGCACGACCAGCAGACGATCGTCCATCCATCTACGTACGAAACAGAACCGAAAAGCCTCACGCTCATCCGACGATAGACCATTGATAAATTGTCGCTCACGATGAGCAGCGAATATGTTGGCTAGGCCTGGACTGAGCTGACTGCCCTGTGCAAACCCTTCACGCTGATACAGCAACAGACCACTGAGCGATGTGTAACTATAAGCCAAGTCATGCTTCACAACATCAAGGACATCCTCTAATGTGTAAGTACGACACGAAAAGTAATTACAGTTAGTGCTGAAGAAGGGTTTGACACGAGTGCTGGTAGTACGGCGCATAAAGCCATACAGACCCGGATAGAGACGCGAAGATGAACGGATGGACGGCCAGGCAGGAGCACGAGGCACATTGACAAAACGATAGCGGGTGTGGGCGATAGTGTAGTCATGGAGCGCACGCAACGCATCAAGTGAGTCATCACGTGGGCAGCTAGGGTAAAAATTACCAATATCATGGACATGCACGGTAGACGATGACAGCACACAGCCATTGAGTACAGCGTGGCTATGAATGAAACGATTGTGAGATGCAAGGGCGTCAAAAAGTGAACCAATGCGCATACAGGAGAAGTGATCCTCTCTCCAATCGTTCCACATACTCAAAATGCGACCGACATCATTGTACACACGCGCAAAACGATGCTTGTAGTATGAGTTAAGTGGTCGCCATTTCATATCATCCCATGAATGCAAACCTACGCGAAACGCCTTCATCTTCAGCCAAAACACAGCCACGCCCCATGTGTGGGACACACGAGGCTTGGCAATGCGAGGGCCGTCAAGAAAATGAGGCAGACGTGAAAAGTCATTGAGCACCACATCATCATTACATGTGGACAGCACATATGATGGACTGGCCAGGTGTATGCGCCAGTTGGCGTGCATGTACATGAGTGGACACATCCAAACCATATCTCCCTTGCTCTTATCTAAAAGTGCAGCAACAAAACGACGAAGTGTGGATGCATGACGCAACACATCATGAATACGTACATACTGACCTGTCTGAACTAACCGATCGTACACTGGCTTAAGAGACGCATGCGCACAGAGGTCCAAAATAGAGGTGGGTGGCACTGGCTGAGAGATACGACGAAAGATGCGTGTGACGATACGAGTGAACTGACGGGTGATAGCGGAAAAAGAAGGTAGGCAAGTACTGTTTCGATTCCAATGAAGAGGCACACCAAGCAACTCACGCATGAGGGGCTGGCTAAGACGCGCACACACATGACCATCTAGCTTGGGAAACGCACCACATGCAGGCAGACTGCATGGACACGACACTTCATGCATAGGAAGAGATGCCACACGCTTGGCATTGTAGTAGAGCGATGTGAGAGATGGACACGTCGACGGGATAAAGGCAGCCTCAACATGATACATGGAAGTGGAGGTGGATAGATTAGTGAGTAGCAGGCGAGTGACCGACAATACAGCCTGACGAAACGGTGCCACGTCATTCAACATCAATGGGACATGCACACGCCGGAACACACGAGGCCTCCAGACACGCATGTGTTGTATTGTACCGACAGCCTTACGAAATGCACTCGAAAACCACTCCCAGTCAATCCCCATTAGCGTACGAAACCCACACACATACAGACGTGACTTGTCCGCATCAGAAAGGGCGCGAACAGATGCACACATGGGCCACTTTGAGCTCGCATTTCTCGCGGCCGACTTGTAGGAAGTTGGAGAAGTGTTGCAGAGAGGCCAGCACCTCTGTGTGGTGTGAGATCTGAGCTCTCTGCCAGCTTTCTGATTCATCATCTGTTCTGCGCTTGATGCCCCGCTCGTCCGAGACCATGAGCATCGACCCGAACAAAAGTGAGCGCAGAGGGGACACACACAAGGCAGACAAAGCGCAGGCGACGGAGGGCTGGGCTCCTCGCGGCACAGATGTGACTGTCATGTCACCACCGACACACAAACAGGCAGCAACGCAGACAGGGAGAGGGCGCATGTTGACCAGGTGCCGGCTGGCGGTGTCACCTGGGCAGGAAGATGATGGGTGTCTCGCTCCTTGTCTGTGGCTTATCGTGTCCTGTCCCTCTGCCGCTGTGTGTGTGTGCTTCAGTCGCTGCGTTGAAGGACTTCGTTGCGTTGCTGAAGCAGACGCCCGAGGTGCTGCACGAGCCGAAGCTGCAGTTCTTCACCGACTACCTCCGGAGCCTCGGCGCCACCATACCGCCCAAGCCCGAGGGCAAGGAAGACGACGTCGAAGAAGCCGATGAGGGTAGGGTGTGCATTAGAAGGCTGATTGTGTGGATGGCTGCCCTCTGTCTGTGTGTATATATGTGTGTGTGGTTGTGGCTGTCCAGATGAGCCGATGAAGAACGGCAAGCCGACCACCACCACCGAGAGGATGGAGGAGGACAACGAGCCCGAGGAGGATGAGGAAGAGGAGGACGAGGAGATCGAAGAGAACGAACCCGAGGAGGTACGCGACCACTGACACGCATCCCCTTCTCCCCCCCCGTCCCATCCACACGCACCTCAATGCACTTGACTCCCGCACGTATGTGTGTGTGTGTGTGTGTGCATGTGTCAGGATGACCCCGATCTGATGGCTCCTGACGAGTCGAGTGAGTTCCCTTCGCTGGCCCCTGCAGGGGAAGTCGAGTTCACCGACGAACAGGTGGGGTGGGCAGGGAGGACACGGGCGCATGTGCGGGGGATTGAGGGCATGCCTCTGTCTGTCTGTGTATGGTGTGGTGTGTGTTGGGTCAGTACACCAAGATCAGCGACCTCAAGGAGGCCGCACAGGAGGCCATCGAGGTGAGAAAGAACGGACACGCAGCGGAACTCCCGGGAGCCGGGGCATCTGTTTCTCCGTGTGTGTGTTGTGTGTGTCAGAACGGTGACTACGTGATGGCGGTGTTGAAGTTGACTGAGGTGGTTGAGATGGGCAACCCCACGGCCCTCCTCTACACCAAGCGAGCTGACGTCCTCCTCAAGGCCCAAAAACCCATGGGTAAGCCGCTTTTTTTTCTGACCACACACACACACGCGCACACAGAGGGAGAGAGAGAGGGAGAGATCGATCTGTGTGTATGTGTGTCTGCCTGTGTCCATGTGTGCAGCGTGTATCCGTGACTGCGACGAGGCCCTCAAGATCAACCCCGACAACGGCAAGGCGTACCGCATCAGAGGAAAGGCATACCGGTCAGCCAAGCCAAGCCAAGCCAACCACAGGCACATGTATTAGCTGTGGGCAGAGATGAAATGGCCGTCTGCGTGTGTCTGCGTGTGTGCGCGCAGCTATTTGGGCCACTGGGAGGAGGCCCATCGCGACCTCGACCTCGGCCAGAAGGTGCGTGAGGGACAGACAGGCAGACGCAGGCACGCAGCAAGGCCGTCGGTGTTGTGTCCTGCCTGCTTCTAATGCTCTCCAGATTGACTACGACGAGGGCGTGTGGGAGTTGCAGAAGCTGGTCGACGAGAAGTTCGCCAAACTCGACGATAAGCGACGGATGAAGCAGCGCAAGCAGGAGGAGGTCGGCACCTGCCAACACAGCCACATACACACATGGACAACACACAGACAAGGCCCTCGTCTGTGTGCCTGTCTGGCTGCAGAAGGAGCGCAAGAAGCGCGAGAAGGAGATGAGGCGCCGCAAGGCCGAGGCTCAGCGACGGTGCGCGCAACACACCACACCACACCACACCAATGACGACAGCAGCCACGTGTGTGGATGGTGTGTGTCGTGTGTTGTTCCTGGGCGGTTCAGCTACGAGGAGCAGAAGCGTCAGGAGGAGGAGCAGAAGAAGAGCCGTGCCAACGTGCAAGAGGATGACGACGACATGCCCGACCTCGACTTCTCGGGTAGGTCGGTCGGCACAGACGACACACTGTCTTCTCTTCGACAACACCTGTGTGTCTGTCTGTTGGTGTGGGGTGGTGTGGGGCAGGTATGCCTGGTGCTGGTGCGGGCGGGATGCCTGGTGGTGGTGGTGGTGGGAACCCCATGAACTTCGTGCAGACTTTGCTGCGGGACCCTGAGATCGCGGAGGAAATCACCAAAGACCCCTCGGTAAGTGTGTTCAGTGCACACATGGCACATGCGTACAAAGCACGTCATGGCACCCCTCCATCCGCTGGTGCGGTTTGTGTGTGTGTGTGATCTATCAGCTGGCCAAGAAGCTGGAGGAGGTGCAGAAGAACCCCGGCAAGATGATGGAGGTCAGTCAAGGCCCTCCCCCCCCCCTCCACACACTCACACACATCTCGTGTGGGGATGGTGTGTGTGTGTTGACATGACAGTACATGAGCGACCCGGCCTTCCAGAAGGTGTTCCAGAAGCTCATGGGCAAGTTCGGCGGCGGGATGGGCGGCGGTGGCATGCCCGGCGGCGGGATGCCGGGCGGCATGCCAGGCGGGATGCCTGGTGGCGGCATGCCGGGCGGCTTCCCTGGCGGCTTCCCCGGCATGTGATGGCCTATCGACACAACTCACAGGTGAATGGATGGATGGATGGATGGAATTGTTCATCGCGTGTCGCGTGTGTATGTGCGTGTGTGTGTGTCCAGGCGGGCAGCTACCACGCTGCCGTGTGCGCGCGAGACCGACACACACCATTCGTTCGGCGTATCTGCGTGGCTGGCTGCGTCATCTTTCACCTGTCTGTCTGTCACTTTCCTTTTCCATCTGCTGCCTGGCCGGCCGGCCGGCTGCGGTGCAGTGCACCGTTGCGTAGAGCTGCCAAGACGTTTTTCCGACCCTCTGTAGCTTTGTAGTAGTGAAATGTTGTTGTAGGAGACGGGAGAGACCGATGGAGACGGTCGGCCATTTTAAGACAGCGCCGTGTTTGCGTGTGTGGTGGATGTGTATGTACCTGCCTGCCTGCCTCTCTCTCTCTCTCTCTGTCTCTCTGCGTGTGCGTCTGATGCTTCTTCCCTCTACCACCCCAGGCGTCACTCTGTCTTTTTCCATTGTCCATGCGATCCGTTGGCATTTTTCTTGTCTTGCGCTCTCATCCCTGTCTGCTGCTGATTGGCGTCGTCGTCTGTGAACGCGTGGCTTGCGCTCATCCCTGTCTGCTGCTTGGTCCGCGGCCAGCCGACGTCCTGTGCACCAGGTTTCCCCTCTTGGTGTGTGCAGGGGGTTGGAGGGTCTCGGCTGAGGCGCGCACACTGGTATGGTGAGGCCACGCAAGCGACAGCCTTATACACAATATGCAAGAGAATACCTATACCTAGACACCCCTGACCCGGTTGATTGCTGAGTGGATGCGTTCGTGCTGCATTGGTCGATCTAGTGAATCAGGCTGTAACGAAAGTGACGCTCCTGTGTTGCCAGCGGCGTCACCATCGTTGCGGCCTGTTTCAGGAGATCGGCCAGTGCTCAAACGAACGGCTGCATTCGATGAGGGTGGTCTCTCTCTTTATGCGAGTCAATATGCGTGTGATGTCTTGGCTCGTGGTGCATGTGTGTGTGTGTGTGGATTGACACGGCAGAACAAAGGCGATGATGCGTAGCGTAGATGCGCGTTATCGATGCCATCAAGGCAAGGCAGAAATGAACGAACCGTCCCGATCACCACATACGGACCACACAGGAGGTCCGCTGGATGGATCCACGTACGAGTGCATTTGAAACGCAGTGCACCCCACGCATGCACGAAAAATGCCCCCAATCCTCCCGCCCAACACTTTTGCCACAGCCCCAGGAGGTGATCAGATCACACGAACTTCTTCTGCTCGCCCGAGGAAGCAAACTTGCCCTCAATGTCCTCCACAAACACCTGCTCGTTCTGCTTCTCTGAGAGGCCACCATCACACACACAAACCAACACACCAACACACACACGGATGAGTGGGTCGGCGCCGCTCGCTATTCGACCTCTCTCTGTGCGCCGTGTTGTGTGTGTGGGGGGTCGAGAGTGCTTACTGAGCATTTCTCGTAGGTCGGCGATGAGTTGTGTCTCGCGGTTGGCCTTCTCCTCGTAGTTGTACATGGCCAGCGCACGCTGCTCCTCCGCACTGTACACCTGGTTCTCCTTTCGGATACGGATAGCGTTCATGCGACGGTGTCTACACACACACACACACACACACAGAGAGAGAGAAGGTCATGCACACGTGCCACGTGTGTGGGTGGGTGGGTGGGTGGGTGTGTCTGCGCACCGTGATCCGCTCATAACGTAGCCGAGGGTCTCGAAGTTTTCGATTTCGTCAGCGGTGAGGCCGACCTCACCGCGACGAGGGATACGCTTGCCGGCCTGCACGAACTGAGCGATGGCCTCACCCTCACCAGGACGCAATGCACCACCATAGCTGCACCACACACACACACACACACAGGCGTGAGGCCCCCCTGTTCAGGGGCCGTTCGTGTGTGTGATTGTCGTCATGTCCTACTCGAGGTTCTGCTGCTGGAGTTTGACGTTGGCCTGCAGCGGCTGGGGGCCGGGGAGGAACTCATCCTCATCCTCAAACGCAGTGGGGAGACCGTTGTCCATGGTCCCGTCAGCCGCACCCGCATCACCTGCTGCTGCTGCCGATGCAGGGGCGGCGGCTGCCGCTGACGCTGCTGGGGCAGCTGGCGGGGCCGGCTCGGCTGAACACACACAGAGACTAGAAAAGGCGCAGGGGTGCTTGTGTGATGGTGTGAGCGCACATACCTGTCTTTTCGACGAATTTGCCTTCGCGGATGAGGGCGAGGGTGTCGACCTCCTCGCCACCACCACCAGCACCACCCTCATCCTTGACGCTGGCCTTCTTGGCCTCCTTCTCCTCCTTGCTGTCCGAGCGGCTGCTGCTGTCGCTCTCACTCTCGCTCTCCTCGTCGCGCCTCTTGCTGCGGCGCTTCGTGCCCCTATGGCGGTCCTTGCCCTTGTCCTTGTCCTTGGACGAGCGCTTGCTCCTCTTGTCACGGCGCTTCGACCTGTCCTTGCGACGCCGCTCTGAGAGAGAGAGGTAGGGCGAGGCATGTGTGTGAGTTGGGTGGGTGGTGGTGTGGGGCGTGCTTACTTTTTCGCCGCTTGTCGTCTTCCGAGTCGCTCTCCTCGCTGCTGGCGTCACTCTCAGAATCGCTCTCACTGTCCTCCCCACGACGCTCTGAAAACAAAGCACCCAAAATGGCTTACGCCGCTCTCGAGCTTGTAGCGGTGTGGTGGTGCTGTGGTGTGCTCACTTTTGCGTTTTCTCTCCCGCTCCTGATCCTTCTTCTGCCACTTCTTGAGGCGCTTCTCGGCCTCCTTCTCGATGGCGCCAAAGTCCTCAGCACCGGGGGGCTTCTTCTCCAGCCAGTCAGACGACGCCCCGCCACTCTGGTGGTATCAACACACACAGTGGAAAGAAAGGTGTGTGCACGTCGATGTGTGTGTGGTCATGTGGTGTGATGTGATGCGACGGTGGGTACCTTCTTGGGTTTGTCTCTCATTGGGAAGAGGATGTGCTCGCCGGTCACTTTGTCGGTCTCGATAGTCCGCTGGTTGTCCTTGGCGTCCTTGGCAACTATCTCGGCCATGCGGGCCTTCCACTTGGCCTCGCGAGCCTCCTCCTCACTGACACGACACACGCACACAGAGGAGGGAAGGGATATCAGGCAAAGGAAAGGCAGCTGCCGTCTTCATAGGTGTGTGGGCGTTCAGACATACCGTGAGAGCGGGGCGTTTCCTTCTGGCGAGGGTGAGCGTGACTCTGACTGCCGCCAGATGGAGCGGATGTCGAACGGGGCGCGGCGACGCTCCTCATTGCGACTGAACACACACACACACCCACACATCGACCAACACACAGGTGTCAAGCAGAGAGGAGATGAATGACAATTCCTTTTCTTTCTTGTGTGTGTGTGTGTGTGTGTGTGTGTGAGCGTACGATTTGAGCCACTCCTCATTCTTCGCCCAGGTCTCCCTGAACACACACACACACACACACACACGAGAGAGAGAGGCACCGCGTCGATCGCATCCCAGCGTCGTTCCTTTCCTCTGCCATCCCTCGTGTGTGAGGTACTCACTTGTCCACGTTGGGTCCGTATGGAATGTACCGGCGGGCGTCCTCCTCCCTCCCACTGCCGCCACGACCAAACTCACGAGGCACACCACCACCATACCCATTCATCCTGCGCAGAGGCGCCAAACGGCATGTGGACACGATTGACGGAACCATGTGTGTGTGTTGTTTGTTTCTGCCTCCTTCTCCTCGCGCACCTGGGTGATGTGTTGCTGTATCCTCCCGGCGAGGCGTCACGGCTACGGCTGCGACGCCTGTAGCAACACACAGTCGGAGAGTCACACACGGCCTTTGTCCGCTGGCTCATCCTTCCACTGACCTGTCTCGTCCTCTGTCATCTCTATAGCCTCTGAAGTCGTCCCGCTCATCGCGACCTCGACGAATCGGCGAGCGGGGCCTCGAACGCCGCTCGCGGGAACCCATGACTATCCAAACGAAACCTTGGCAGCGTTTTGCGAGCTTGGAGTCTTGCTGCGAGCTTAGCTCACAGCTGCGGAAGAAATCTCCGTGTTCTGGCGTGTGCAGTGTCAGTGCTTGATGCTTGGCTGATCCCCATGCTTGATTCGAGCGATTGATTCATCTTCCGCGCACCACCATGGTGGATGGGATCTCGCGCGTCAAGAGCTTCGTGGCAGATCTGCCGGAAGACAGCGTCACCGAGTCGATGATAGACCAGCTGCTGCAGCACTTTGGGCCCCTCGTTCTTGTCCCATCGTCAGCATCTTCCGGTGAGGCAGCGGGCCAGCAGCTGACGGCGAGGCGGGCCCTGCAGCTGGCGGCGCAGATCAACACGGAGATCACGCAGGTGACTGCACGATGCACGCACTCAGTGAGATTTGATATGGCTCCTATTTGCTTGTGGCAATCAGGCTGGTGTGAGCTCATTGGACAAGCGGCATGTGCTTCTCCTGGTTCGGGCATTCGCCTACCTGATCAGCCAGGCGAACACCGAGGACGACACGAGCGTGCAGGCTGCCGTCCAGCCGTTCATATCGACCACATGTGTCGCCATCCTGCGGTGCAGCAACCTCAGCAGCATCCATCCCTCCGTCTGTCGCCTCGCTGCCAGCCTCTCTTCTGATGAACTCCCGCTGGAGGACGTCATTGTGCGTGAGGCTGAGAAGGCGGCAAATGCGGACGGCGATGATGAGGATGGCGATCGGTCAGAGGGGACGGTGTCGGCTGTCGCTTTGGGTGAACTGGTGACTTGCTATCTGACACAACTGTGGGAGACCAACCGACAGCAACGGTTGTCGGCGGCTGTTGCGGCGCTGACCCCTCTGCTGGTGTCCCTCGCCGGCTCCGCGCCGCCCCCCATTCCATCGCACCCGACGAGGCTTGACATCCCCGCACCTCTCCGGCTGTTGCTCACCCTAGCGCCGCCTGTCCTTGACGCATCGCCATCAGCACCCGACACCGCCCTGCTGCTCTTCTCATCAGTACGGCACACCCAGTCCTCGTACGCCTTTGCCGTGGCTTGCTTCGGCCACCTCTTCTCGCCTCGATCGCTGCCTCTCGCCCATGCGTCAGATTGCCGATGGGCTGCCATTGTGAGGGGATTGGCGGACACAGAATCGATCACGCGGAAGCGCGCCAAGATGATGCTTCAGAGGCTGCTGGCGCGAGGAGAGGAGGGGGGTCGAAAGGACGGGTGGGCGGATTTCTTCGGTCTGATGGATGTGCTGGAAGAGTACGCCGCGCACCTGGTGAAGACCCAGTGGCCGCCCCGCTTCAAGGCTCTCATGCGGCTGTGCGGCAGCAGCATGCCCGACTCCACCCCTTTGACATCGATGCAGCCGCTGTGGGTGGAGTGTCTGGTGCTGCGGGCCCTCACACATGAGAACGGCAATGTGACTAAGTTCGTCCTCACGTCGCTGATGGACACCATGGCCACAGCCGAGGACAAGGGCGGCTTCCGATTCACCGATAGCTTTCTATTTGACCGTCTGCTGGTGGCCCTGGCGGACCCTGGCCTTTTTGCGTCGCGTGTGGAGGCGCCGGCGATGGAAAGGAGCGTGAGGCTCTTCGTGCACGAGACGCTGAAGGCCCATCCGGACCCTCATTTCGCCGTGCCCCGCTATCTGTCTTTTGTGGTGGCCAATGTGGTCAACGCGACGCCTCTTCGGCTGTTCCTCGAGGTGCTGGCCGACCTGCCGACTGACGACGGCCGCACACCGAGGACACTCAAGTGGGTCTCTCGAACGTTCCCCTCTCCCCGCTGATTCGGCTGTCTGTCTGGCTGTGTGTCGGTGTGCTCAGGGAGGAGCACGTGAAAGGGCCGGTCAGTCAGCTGCCGTCCCGCCAGATGCGAGAAGCCGCGGTGGCCATGCGCCCCACCCTCTACTCCATCCTCCTACGCATCCTCGCCAACCACACGGCACCCGGCTCGGTCACACCCGCCACAGCAGTGGCCCTCTTTGCCTCCCTGCCTGACCGCCTGGTCGACAGGCCGGCTGACCGTGGTCTCATGAAGGCAGCGGTCAAGGCCATGTGGCCCGATGGGGCGGCGCTCATGGACTGGTATTGGAGCGTTTATGCGGGCGTGTTGGGCAAGGGCGAAGTGGAGGGCGTCAAGGAGCTCGGGAGCGCCGACCGGGTTGGTTTAGGAGAAGAATGTGGATTGCATTGTGCTGATGCGGGCGCTGGTGCATGGCTGCAGGTGGTGTGTCGCGGGCTGGGCCGGTTGATGCTCGTGTGTGATGGGGATGGCACACACGATCTCACCAAGGTGACAAACAGAACACCGCGCGCACCGAACAATCCGTTGCTCACCTTGCACGTGTGTGCAACCCCCCCCCCCCC
>CDMY01000653.1:0-36321 GCA_001179505.1 Vitrella brassicaformis | reverse complement strand
ACTTAATCCTTTATCCGGGACTGACCGCCCGGCAGATCCTCTCTTCACCATTCTCCCCGACTCTCTCCCACCTATTCTTACAACTTCTAGGGCAAGGGTGAGGACGATAGGCACCAAACGGGCGCAGGTACACAGCCTCCACAGACCACGCACAGCAGCCTGGCGAATGTCACCTGCCCTCTTGTGTCTCATGTGTGCAGTGGAGTTGATTTTGGGCGACCCTAGGCTGGCGCCAGCCGTCGCAGTGGATGAGGAACTGGGCAACGTTCGGTAGGCAAGTGTCCAGTGAGATCGCAACGATTCGGCAGCATTCGGATGCATCTGGGATTGGGTGTACTCAGCATTGTCAGGTCTTGCTGAGATTATGGCGTTCGGATTGTTGGTCGGCGCGGCTTTGGTGGCGGGAGGCATCCTCGCGGCCACGTTTGTGCCGGAGAAGACGTGGCTGAGGCTCAAGTAGAGGCTGGGCCTCTTGTGGCGGGGTAAGCGCTCACTCACGTTGGTCCAGTCAGGTCAAAGTCTGAGCTAGACGTTTTAGAGATCACCGAGACGCGCAAAGCCCTCCAACACAACATAAAGGTACTGATCAACGCATTCATGCCCGCACATATACTCACCTCACGCGAATGCGGATGTCTCTGTATGCGTACACAGGAGTTGAAGCAGAAGCTGGTGAGCCACGAGACGAGGGTCAAACAGTCGAAGAAGTGAGCCGCTCCCCTTACTGTTGCAACACGTGTGCACGTGTGTGTGGATGTGCGTGCCCAGGACCATAGCCGACAACAGCGCCAAGGCACAGATCGACCTCAATGCCAAGGACCTCAATGCATCTCCTGACACAAACAGACAGACAGACAGACGGACGCTTGTACACTTGTCGTGTGTGCGCTTGAGTGCGGACCACACAAATCACAAATCACATGTGTGTGTGACACAGGCATAGATTTGTTAGAGACCGAGATTGCCCAGCTAAACGAGCGCATCCAGAACGCCGAGGAGGAGCACGAGTCAGTGAACCAAAACACCAGCACACACACGGCGTTATGGTGTTCTGTATGTGTGTCTTCGTCCAGTGAAGCCATCTGGACGCTGAATCCCGTGTTCGCAACGGCACAGAGGCGCGTCACAGAGCTTCAGTACGCACTCACGACATTCCCACACATGCGACGCTTGTATCTCCTTTGTGACCAGCACGCAGAGGGCCTTGATGTGCCAGAAGGGCGACCGCCATCAAAAAGCACGACGAGGAAGTCGAAAGGCTGGAGGAATTGGTGACGACGAAAGCAACAGCATGGTATGCGATGTCTGTATCTTTGATCTTCAGGTCAAGAAATGTTCATGCCGGTGTTCACGGGATTGCCTCTTTCGCTGTGGCCATCAAGGTGCAAGACTTCAGCCACCAGGGACACATGGACAACCAGAACAAAAGGGAAATGGTGAGTGGTCGCACACGAGTGAGGCAAGGGCACACTGGTGCATGGGGGCAAAGGGTCCTTGCAAGCCAGGCAGCGCTGCGCTGCACAAGTGGGTATACTAATTCATGCACGCCTCTCTCTCTCTCTCTCTCTGTGTGTGTGTGTGTGTTGCAGGAGCTGGGAGACAAGTTTCACCATCCCAATGTCGTGGAGATGAAGGGGGCGTGGGTCGACGAGGCCAACAAGCGCTTCTACATGGTGTTTGAACTCGTTCGGGGCGGCAGCTTGTGGGAGCTCATGTGGAGAAAGGAGAGGGTCCGTGACGAACACGACCACTACGTCATGGTAGGAGGGAGGATTCGGGCGGCCCGTACACTGAAAGGATCAACAATTTGAAGCTGCTCCGGAGACACAAGGTCTGGGCTGGTATCTATCTCATGTTTATGCTGTTGTGCTGCAGGCCGGCCGCATCATTTTGGGGGTCGCCGTTTGGGTGGTTGCGGGACTCCTGGCTGTCCTTCCTGGCGGAGGGGGGAAGAGCGTGGAAGTCGCCTGGGAGTTTGTCAGACTCGCAGCCGGTATCATCTGCCCTCTCAGCCAGGTCGGTGTGCCCCACGTGACGACCAGGTACACTCACCTCACTCCCTCACTATAGTGTTTAAGTGTTTAAGTGTCCCCTTCAGTTTCCACATATTGCCGTGCGGACTCTCCCAAATGCTGACCGCCTCGATGAGGAACAGATCGCACTGCTGTACAGGTGAGCCACAAACACGGGAGGAGACATGTGTGTCACGTGTGTGTGTCTCCACACGCCCATCCAGCATTCTGTGTGTGTGTGCAGCATGTGGAAGTTCAACCCCTACGACCGCATCACTGCTGCGACCGCCCTCAACCACCCGTACTTCGACAACTTCAACAAAGCTGTAAGACACGCAGAGACACAGACCGACAGACAGACAGACAGACGGGCGTCACTGATACGTTGCTGCATTTGTATACCACACAGGAGTTTCTCCATTGGAATCACGAGGCGGGCGACAGCTACCCGCCACCGGCCCCCTCCCGCTGCACCGGCTGCTGCTGCGGTTGCTGCTGCGGCTGCTGGGGCGATACACAGACAGAGACGAGACACATGGCTGTCTACATTTTATATCTGTGTATCTGCCATCCACACAATCGTGATTGCTCAGAACCCCATCAACACGACGTGACGCAGGTGCGAATGCACTGTTCTTCTCTCTTACTGTGCAGTATGATCGTTACAGCCGCCGCAAGTTCGGCCCCCGCCGCGTGAAGCGATTCATGTTCCGGGTACACACAGACACAGACACCATACACAGACACGCAGGGCAAGGCTAAGGTGTGTCTGGTGTGTGATGCAGGCATTGCAGGCGCTGGCCCATGTGCATAGCAAAGGTGTCGCCCACCGGGATGTGAAACCCAACAACATGCTGCTGCAGGGGCGCAATGGCCGGTAACACACACACAAAGACACGGCAGACAGGGGGAGGGAAGCCCCGACACACAAATACGGCTTTTCTCTTTGTATGTTTCTTCCTCTAGGGAGACGTTGAAGCTGTGCGATTTCGGTCCCCCCGAGAGCACCGTCGCGATGCGTGCATGTCCCTGCCATCCACAATATCAATCCACCGACCTACGTGTGCCACGGCACGAGGGGCTACGAGAGCCCAGAGTTTCTGCTCGGCATGAAGCACCACGGACTAGAGGCCGACATTGTCTCCCTGGGTACGTCGACTTTTTGTCACAACATCTGCCAATGTGTGTGCCATACGTGAATTGGTGCCTGTGTGCTGCAGGCATCGTCATGTACGAGATGATCAAGGGTGCTGGCGGGCCAGCCTTTGGCAGCTGGGCTTCGGGAGGGCGCTGATCCCCGTGATGGCGGCATGGGATACGGCAAGGGCCTCCTGGTGAGGAGCACCATCGACAACAAAGCCCACAAGCTCTATGTTATCACCGCCGCACACGTCGCCATCGGCGCGACGAAGGTTAAGACCTACCTCCACGATGGCGTGCAGGACGAGATCCTCTTCGAGACGGTGAGCATCCAAGGCCTGCCCAAGCCGGAGGAGATGGGAGGGGCGATGGGCCACTTGATAAGCCGCATTCAGAGCGACGGCCGCCGCAGCCATCGTCTTCCCACGGGAGAGTGGAACTATTCGACAGGTCCAAAGAGGCGATCAAGCAGAGGCTGATCGCCCCGCTGCTACACAGGCTGCACTCGTGCAGAGTCAAGGAGGAAGAGCAAACAGAGAACGACAAGAGATTGTTATTCATCGTTGCCTACATTCTATATCGGTTGGTCGTTTTCTCTTCGTAATCCGAAGCGGTGACGGATAGATTCCCTGCCGTGTGCGTGACGAGACGGATGCCTCATGTGTGACGAGACACGTACAGTACACGGATGGTCGCAAGAAACGGACTCGTGTCTCACTACTCAGCTAAATTTGTAAGATGAGTGGCGAGAGAGAGGTGTGTTTGTCGGTAGCTGGACCGATGTGAGAGCAATACGACAACTGGGTGGCTGATTTGATTGGTCGGACGACATATCAGTCAATCGATCGACTCTGTGAAGCAGACTATGTACACACACACACACACATACTACTAGCACACACATGCATCTGCATCCGTGTGTTTATCCGCCTATCTGTCTAGCCAACCACACACACACACCCCGACAGCCACCCTTCCTACCGCTGCACCGACTGCGGCACTTTCCGTCTCAGGTAGGGGGACTGTGATGCGTGCAACAGTGCCAGGAGGTAGTCCATCCGCGCCCGCGGGTCACTCCACAACGGATCCAGCTCAAACAGAGACACGGATATCACTCGCCACCCCAGGCCCTCCAGCACCCACCGCTTGAACAGTGTCGTGGGCGTCGGATGCCGCCACCTACACATATATCCACGAGGTGGCTGGCGGTGGATGTCTGTCTGTCTGTCTGTCTTGTGTGTGTACCTCATTTTGTGTGGTGCAGAGGGCGTCCTGAGTGATATCAGCTCGTTGTCCCTGCTAGCACCATCCCCTTGCTGCTGCTGCTGCTGCTGGCAGTGTGCCGTCGACTGTCTGGTGGGTCCACCGTCACTCAACACGCTGTTGTCGGCATCGTCAGGCAAGTCGAGTCGGTAGAGGAAGTGCGACGGCCCGTCCAGCTCAATGGCGATTGTCTCACCACCACCATCAGCACCACCACCACCAGACACCGTGTTGTCGCGTATCTCAATGTCCACACTGATGCCCTCCTCGGTCACCCCCTCATTGATGTGCGGCACACCCAAACCCGTCAGAAAACGAGACATGTGACGGTGGAAGTTGGACATCTCCGGCACTGCACGCCGCCTGTGGCTCTCCCAGGGCCGCTTGGCCGCATCCCGACGTAATGCGAGACTCTCGATGCCTCGGGGGAAGGCTTCAGTGGGCTGTGCCGCCCGGCCGCTGCTGTAGGCCGCCTTGCAATCCTCCAGTGACTGGCCGTGCAGACGCATCGACTCATCCAGGCCCTCCACCACACACGCCAGGTGCACTTGGTAGATCTGCACCCACACACACATGCACACCACACACACACACACACACACGTGTCATGGTGTGCAAAGGCTTGTGTGTGGGTCGGGAAGGGTGAGAGAGCAGACAGACTGACCATACATACCATGCTTCGTTCCTTGTCGGTGATGTGTTCCCTGGACTGAGTCGACCAGTCACGCCCCATTCCCGCACGCACGACATCAGGGAATGCCGGCAGCTGCCGCGCCATCGCCAGGCACCACAGAAATGCCGCCACGTGGTGCTTGCTCGGCGCCATACCCACACCCACACACTCCCCCCTCTCTGTGTTGACGCCCTCATTGCCATCCCTGAGACCCAGCCGCTCCACAGCGGTCTGCAGAATGGCCTCCCCGCAGTCAATGCCGCTCTTGACGAAATGCCAAATGAGCGACAGCAGGTTGTCTGTCGGAAACCGGCCGCTCACGACATGGGGCGTCAGCCACTCGCGGATGTGGTTGAGTAGGGGCGCGTGACAGAGACCGGCCTCGGTGAATGCCGAGGCTAGGACGCTCCAGACGATATACGAGTCATCCACTGCGTTGCTGGTGTGGGTCAGGAGAGCTCGTGTGGACAGCAGGTGGTCAGCGACGGCGCGGAAGAGGGGCGGGTGGAGCCATCCCGCCTTGCTGAAGCCCCACATCAGATGCGCCGCGTCGATCGGCGCACACTTGGACACCACTGGGAGCGACGCCGTGGCCAGCCTCTCATACACCTCCCTCCCATGCACACCGCCACTCGTCATCGCATAGGCAAGGTTCGCGAGGTCGCGAGGGCCGAACTCGTGCAGCCGCGCCATAGACACTGACGTCATCTCCCGGTAGAACGCCCGAATGGCCTCGTTTGGCTCATGCACACTCACCCCTGCCCGAGCCATACCCCAGGCCAGCAGACACAGCGCCCTCACATCCACATCGCCATGCAGCCGGGGAGTGACCGATCTCGCGATGGCCGCACACACCGAGGCGAGCTGCGTGGGCGACGCGATGCTCGTGCTGTGTGCCGCCCACGACCAAAGGATGCCTGCCAGCTGTGCGGGGCCGTAGTGGTGCGCCATTGCAGGCAGGGACGCCGTGACGCGCCGCAGCAATGACTGGGCGGGCTGCAGGGTGACGTTGGAGCGCCACTTGCCGAGCGCCCAGAGGACGTGTGAGAGCTCGTCGGGCGAGAACTCATCCAGCCGGTCGGAAGTCATGGATGCACACGCCATGAGCAGGGCGTCGTCGCGCCAGCCGAGCCGCGTCATGGCCACCATCACTGTGGATATGTCGATGGGCTTCCACCGCAGCTGTGACGATCCCCTCTCCGGCTGCTGCTGTTGCTGCTGCATCATCTTGCTGATCTCGCCAAACAGCTCCGGATGGACCACGTTGACGCGGCTGAATGTGGCCGCCAACATGGCGATGTCTTGCGCAGTGGCCGACGCGAAAACCCCCGACCTCAGCAGCAACGTACCCGACTGCGTGAAGACGTCACTCGCGTCATCGAGTGGACTCGTCCCCATTGGTGCAGTGGCCCTTCCAGCACCAACAGGAGGGTCCTCAGTTATCAGGGAGAGAGGCGAGTCCAGCAGATCGCTCCCTGGCGAAGCACCGGCCGCTTGCCCATGCGGCCGTGCGAGCGTCCACAGAATGAGGGCCAGGTCACGGGGCGACTCGATGTCAGCGGAGCGCTCCCTTATCACACTTGGGAGGAAGCCCATGTACTCGGGCAGGGCAGCGGCGTACTGGGAGACGGCCTGGGAGATGGTCGCCAGGTTGCGGGGCGTGAAGGCTGCTGGCCGCTGGAGGATCTGGCTGGTCACGGCCTGGGCCAGTGGAAGGGACAGGATGCCCAACTGATAGAAAGGAGATTTCAAGTATGCCCTGTCCGTGTGCTTCGATCTGATCTCCTCGCTGACTTTGTGGAAGTTCCAGGCGATGTCGACAAGATGCTTCGGGGATGCCGTGTCGAACATCCTCTCGCCGACCAACACCTGGCAACACAACACACGCATCAAGGAGAGAGGAGACACAACGCGCGGTCATGTGCAGTCGCTTCCTCACCTCGCCCAGGCACTTGAGCACCCCGTCAATGAGCAGGCCGCCGTTAGCCGCGGCCACCGCAAGCATCGCCATATCCTCCACACCCACACCAGCACTCAGCACCTTCCCCCGCACTGCACCCCAATCACGCGGGCCGAAAGCACTCACGTCGACGATACTCGGCAGCACTCCCCTGTGTGTCGGTGGGACCACTTGGTTAGTCAGCCGCTGCAGCAGGTCGGTGAACCGTGGGTCGCTTTGGATGGCTGACTTGGCGCGCGACTGTATGCCGATGAAGATGGCCTCCTTGAGGGTGGCGGTGTCTTGCTCGTCTGCCGTGCTTTCCTGGTGCGTGGGTCTGCTGGCCCTCTTTGCGGCGGGGTATGTGGCCCAGTAGGCCAGGCGGCTCACGGCCGCTATCGCAGAGCGCTGATTGCATGAAACACACGGCAAATGGAATGGCACACATGAGTGAGTGAGCTGCTGGCCTGCCTTTGTGCCTGCTGTGCTTACCGGGTCGGTGTCGTCTCCCCACGTGTCAGTCAGGTCCAGCAGCGCCTCGGGCGACTCGCTGATCCGCACCAAACGGCGGCGCGAGTTCGCCTCCCCACCAGAGCCCTCAGACCTCTCCTGGCGGGACGATGCAGCCCCCTCCTCTCCCCTTGATGGCTCGCACCCTGCAGGGCCGACCAGCGCCATATCGACAGCAAATCCCCATGGGTCCACAAACTCGTTGACCACACGCACACCGCTGACCCGCTCCACCGCACGCATCACCTCCAAATGCATCGTCGACGAAGACATATTGGGGCCCAGTCCCTCCTGCATCAGCGGCCTGCACGCCGACAGCCAGGGAGGGGGCGAGAGTTGAGGGGGGAAAGGTGGCTGCGGGTGCACCAGCCGTGCGTAGGCGTAGCTGAGGTATACGCGTCTTGGGTCGATGGCCTCGCGGCTCTCGTCGATCGGCGTGATGTCGTCCTTTTCTGGCCTGGGGGTCCAGTCCCGCTCGAACGTCCGCCTGAAGAGATCGTAGGAGTATTGGTGGGAGGCGGCAAAGCTCCACACGATGATGCTCAGCTCACGGTTGTAGAGCTTCGTGTGTTTTGGCTGGTCGAGCAGAGAGAGGGTATAGGACGCCAGAGAGCAGAAGAATGCCGGGGCCTTGACAGATGGGGACGGTGTGCGTGCGATGGACGCCGCAAACTGGGCGAGGTCGCTCATGTCTGTCGCATCCCACTCATGGCGATCCAGCAGCGAAGTCGCACTCCTCACAGCTCGGTGCAGAAGAGCATCGGGGTAGCAGTCCGCCACAGAGAGGCCCCTCACAAGACACGACAATCCTCCGGGGGATAGATCGTCGATACGGTGATGGGTCATATGTTCCGCAATGGCGCTGAATACACCAGGGGAGCCACAGCCGACCTCGGCAAGCGCCCACGTGATTGTAGCCAGCTCCTCAGGCCGGTACTCGCTCAGGCAGGCGCCAAGACTAGCAATTGCGCCATCAATGAAGCCTTCGTGTCTGTGCTTGGACCGGCCGGCCGCCCACATCAGCTGCGCAACGTGAGAGGGCCCCAGGGTGCCTCGTTCAAGAGCCTTGGCTGCCTTATGAAACACCTCCCGCCACAGATCATGGCCGCAGAGAGCGATGAAGTCCGCCGATGACAGGTTGAGCTTCGCGAGGCCCCACGCAACGGAGCTGACAGACCGCCCATCGCCTACAGCAACTGTTGCCGGCTCATCTGCCGCCCCATTCAGCTGCGGCATGTGTGGACCACCAGCACCATCACCGTTGCTCGTCAGGTGAGCCGTCAGGTCGGCCACGAGGGCGCGGAGGCGCATATCGCCGAGCAGATCCCTCTTGCGGAAGTCCTTCTCAGCGGCCGACAGCGTCGCCAGCCTCGTGAGTGTCACCATGAGACGAAGGGGGTCCACGGACGACCGGTTGCGATAGTAAGTGGCCAGCAGCTGGTTGGTCGTCTGGGTTCGCTGCAGCCTGCGCTTGAGGGTGCGCAGGACCGACGCAGAGGGGTCTGCTGGCGCTCGCTGGGCGAGGGGAGCTGTGGCCGTGCGAGCAACGCGAGATGCATTCATGGAAGCTGCGAATCTCGGCCTCTGCTGCCTTGCTCGCTTCTTGTAGAGCCTGTCAAAGGCGTGTAGAGCAAAAACTGGGATCTCTTGCGAATATTAGCTCGCGGGGCTGCGAGCTTAGCCGACAAGTGGGGAAAGAGGAGGACAGATCTGCACCTGTGAGCTGCTCCGTCGGTGCGCTTAACACTTCTGAGGTGAGATCAATCATTTTGCAAGCAGCTGAGCTCTGGAGATCTTTGTGCAACTGTGATGCAAGTGTGATGTGATACGGCAGCGACCGAGTGCTTTCGGAAGGCAGCAGGCGGCGGCCACGGATTATCACCACCACCACCAGCACCAGCAGCAGCGGCAGCAGCAGCAGAGGCAGGCCACGTGATACCGTGTGCTCAGCTGTGGTGTCCCAGCCAGCATGATAGAGGTCTGTTACGCCTTCGTCTATCATACCTGCTGGGTGTGTGTCTGCCTTTTCGGGGGCTTGATTGGGCGGTTCCACACCCTGCCGCTGGTGCTGGTGGAGGTGCTGCTGACGGCGAAGCAGCTCACCCCTGAGAATGAGAAGGGTCCCAGATTCCGCAACCTGTGTGTGGGATCAACTCTTATATGGTCCTGTGGGGTAAGCATGACAGAAAGACTGCGGAAGGAGGGATGGATGGATGGATGGGCGTTCTGTCTGTGTGTGTGTCTATAAGGTGACTGTGCCGCTGTTCCTGGAGACTCTGTTCTTCTACAACCCCTTCTACGACACACGTCGGTTCGTCGGCCGCGTGGGAGGGCAGTTCAAGGACATGATCTACACCTCCCTCGCCACGGCCATGTGGACCCTCCTCGTCTGCATCGCTCTGTACTTCACCATGCCACTGCCTAACGCAGCCGTCCAGTTCCTCGACCACATGCTGCCCTTCGCACGCCCGGGCGGCCCAAGATCATCCTTCAGCTCACCGGAGGACCCTTGGTCGTCCCTGGTCTTCTCCATCATCTACCATGTGTGGGAGATCCACCTGTTGCTGTCGCCCTTCTTCTTCGCGCGCACCCTGTCATATGTGGAGCATTATGAGATGGTCATGACACGGAGGCCGCGCGCGCAGTGGAGGAGAAACGACCAGCGACAGTCGAGGCCGACCGAGAGGTCTCCCCTGGTCGATCCGGAAACGGGCGACAGCGAGTTTGAGAGCGAGAGCGAGCGGAGCGACAAGAGGAGCATCGGCCGATCGTCGCGATACTACTCGGCCACGAACGGGTACGAGAGCGATGGCCGGACGCCGCGCGCTATCCAGTGCATCAGGAACGGCCGGGAGCCCACACTGCGGCCGTGGCTGCCGACGCCCACAACCATCCTGCGGATGGTGGGTGTGGGTGTGCGGCTGTACTTTTTTCTGAGTCGATTCTGGAATGACATTCCGAGGGGGGATTATCTGTACCGTGATATGATGTCGCCCTCGTGGGCTCTCGACCACAAGAAAACGTGGAAAGGCTGGTGGCAGTGGTGAGTTTTGGATATGCGGGGGGGAGACGAAGAGAGAGGGAGAGAGTGGTGGTTGGGCGTCTGTCCGAGTGAGTGTCTGGTGAGAGTCTGGTGAATTGCTGGACAGATGTGTGTATGCGTCATGCATTCAGCTGTGTCGTGATGTGATGTGGCACTTGCCGTCATTTGCGTGAGTTGCCGAAAAAGGAGAAGGAAATCGTGAAATGGACGCACTAAAATGTGTGTAAATGAGGTGTTTCCACCTGCATTCTCGCCCCATTCTCCTGTTCCGAATCCTCGCCGCCTTGTTCTTCTTGCGGTGCATCCTATTTCTTTTCCCCAGGTCACCCGTCCTTAGCTTTGCTGGTCATAAAAACTGTTGTTAGGGCTGCAAAATGGACTGTATTCAAGGGCGCGTGTACCGGGCCGTCGCTTCACACGCTCACGCACTGTACACTCAGATCACAAAACTGTGCACTGCACGCCCCAGGCAAAATAGAGGGGAGGCGGGGCAGACACGACAGACAGACAAGACAGCAAGTGACTGCAGTGCAGGTAGGGGCGGGTTATATGCACGCTCAAGCGACTGACTACTACTGCCGTATATTTCGTCGGTCAGACACACCTACATGGTGCCAGGCGGCTGGCAAAGGTAAACATTACATTGCCCTCACTTATCATTCATTCCCTTCTACGCGCAGCGCACATGTCAGTCACGCGACGCCCATCCGACCCGACGCATCGCATGCATCGCATGTCTCTGCTGTCTGTCTGGGTGGGTGAGTGACCAGACAGGGCGGCAGGCACACGAGCGGCTTAGAGCAAGCAGAACAAAGCAAATGTATGGTGCAACTCCCTCCGACAAAACAGACAGACCGCTGACAAAGTACCGAAACGAAACGGAAAAAGGGCACTCACTCGCTGCTCTGACTTCTCCCTCCCTCCCTCCCTCCCTCCCTCCCCCACCACAGACAGACAAAACTGGCCCCCGTCTCGTTTCGCGTGTGTGGAGTGTTTGTTGGGCAGGGCGCTAAAGGTGCCCCCTTAGACTCTAGAGCTGTCGCTTGGCCTCTCCGAAGATGAGGGTGGAGAGGTACCGCCGCACCACAGCCACACCCAAAGGCAGCGCGATTGACGGGTGCAGGAAATACGTCTGATCAGTGAGGAGTGACACACAAAACAAACGACACACCAACACAACATACATGGGGACATGGGGCACGTGTCTGTCGTGTGCGAATGTGTTATTGGGTTGGCGTGCAGGGCCCTGCCTTGCCTTGGGTTTCATGCACGTCATGAGCTCCGCCCAGAGAGCAAGCATCTTGTCGCCCTGACGCTGCACACATGCACACACAGCACAGACAGCACACACATCACATGCGGATAGATAGGGTTTCGTGCTCCATCCATAACTCACTAACCTGCATTTCAGCTGCCGTAGCGTCGATGAGCATGGGGCACTTCCACAGCAGCCACGAACCCATCACCGACTGAGTGAGCACAGGCAGGCAGGCAGGCATGCATGCAGAAAGGCATTCATGTGTGATGATGTGCACTGCAGCGCAGCAGAGGGGTGTCTGTCTTTCGGGCGTGTGTGGTGTGCAACCGATGACATACGATGGGGAAGTCGTGGCCAAACTCCTTCAGCCAGCGGTCCTCATACACCTGAACAATCCAATCCACCAACCACAACACAGCAACAACACACACATGCACATCACATGTGGATGGATGTTTTCATGACATGAGTCAGGTACGCAAGGTACCGTACGTACCTTGCAGGATTCCTCCGAGTAGTCGCCTTCCCTGCTCATTTCGATGATGGTCAGGGCCGCCTGTTTGCCGCCAATCATGGCCGTGTGAATGCCCTCACCTGCACACAGAGACACAGCACACACAGACACACACACACACATGGTGATCTATCTAATCTCCTTGTGTGTATGAATGAGCTCTTGCGACGTCGGTGAGTAAGCCAAGCCTTACTTACCGGTGAGTGGGTCGCATTGTCCGGCCGCATCACCCACGATCAGCAGCTGAGGGCCGTAACTCTTGGACACCCCTTGACGCGCAAGGCGAAGCTGGGGATGACAAACGAACGACACACAGACACGTGCCTGTCTGTCTGTCTGTCTGTCTGTCCATGCGTCTGTTTCCATGGCTTGTGTTGTGTGTTCACCGCTGCTGCCTTCATGGGTTCGATTTTGGCTTGTTTGCCGATGGCAGCACTGACGAATGGGTCCTCCTTGATGGCGTAGTTGTGCAGCCTGGGCAAATCCTTCTCACTAACGTCGCCACACATGCCCTGGCACCCACCCCCCCCCCACACACACACATCGTGTCTATCGGTGTTCGTTCGCCCAGCGTATGTGTGATGGTGTGGTGTGGCAATGTAATTAATGTGCCTCTCTCTGTACGTACCTCTTTGCCGCACGGAATGAGGTAGTAGCAGAAGTTGAGCTCATCGTTGGGGTGCCGGAAGATGGCGCAATAACCCGGCAGCGCCCCCTTCAAGTAGAAACACACACCTGACGCGACGCACCAACACAGCACAGCACAGCACAGCACAGCGCAGCAGCGCACACACACGTACGGTACACACACGTCTGTCAGTCGCTTGTCTGCCTGACTGCCTGACTGGAGGACACACCGTCGAAGTTGGTGTTGTGTTTGCCGCTAATGAAGGCACGGCTCGATATCCCCTTGGGCGCCTCACTGCAGTCATCGCAACACAACACAACACAACACAACACAATGACGGGCAGTGCAGTGTGTTTGGTGAGGTTAGATGTCCCTCACTCAACTCCACTTACGTGCAGTATCCGAGTTTGGTGGCGAGCCTGGAAGGTGCACCGTCGGCGCACACCAGCAGACGGGCCTTGTAGCTCGCACCTGCACTCATGCCATGCCATCCTCGTGTGTGTGTCAGCCAGTGTGGCCCTGCTGTGCTGTGCTGTGCTGTGCCTGCCTGCTTCCGTCTTGACGGTCCAGATCCCCCGGCTGTCATCGAACTCGGCGCCAATCACGTCTTGCTCCTCCAGCAGACTCGCACCTGCACACACATAGATAGAGGAACAGGAAAGCCTCATTATATTGTGCTCTTCCCACGCAGCGCAGCTGTTGGGCTGTCTGTGTGCTGTGCGCACCAGCGTCCCTTGCGGCGAATGCCATCCTCATGTCGAGATGCAGCCGCTTCACCGCACACGCGGCAGCGTTGCCCAGCTTCTCAACCGACGCACCTGATCAGCCCAGCCAGCCCCATCAAAGCAAGCACCAAATAAATGATCTGCCTAGGCTGCCTATGCCTATCCATCCATCCATCCACTCACTCACTCGTTGACCCACCGATGTATGAGAGTCCGGCCGGGCTGACAAGCCCACCCGCATCGGCAAACTTCACCTCGTTGTTCTCCTTCAGGGTCTGTGTTAACAGACAGATGCACACACACGCATGCGCCAGCCCACGTGTGCAGATGGCCCCGCCTCGTGTGGTGTCAGCGGTTGTCTGTCTGCTGCTTGCCTTCATGACGCCCATCTCCTCGAGTATGTTGATGGCGGGCGTGCACACACCATCGCCGCAGTACTTGTCGCGCGGGAAGGTCTTCCGCTCCAACAGCAGCGTCTTGACGCCGCCCTACACACACACACACACACACAACCACGCACACACAGGGAGAGATAAGATCCGCTCGCACATTGGTGTGTCGATAGCGGCTTACCTTGACAGAGAAGTATGCACACGACGACCCGGCAGGCCCAGCACCCACGATGCACACTGCAACCGAACCACGACCGACGTGACGCACACAATGCACACACAGATCTTTGCGCCTTCCTTCCACACCTACCTTCATAGGTGTCATCGTCCGGCGCCTGGCCCTTGAACGGACCTCCCGCCCTCACACGCCCTATGGGCTGCCTCAGCGGCCTCTCCAGCCACCATTTCACCAGCAGCAGAAGCAGCACCAGGGAGCCAAACACAGCGCCCCCGATGAGCAGCAGCAGCTGCCCTGCCAAAACCACAAATGACAGCATCCAGACGGACGGCAGGTGAGAAGGGAGACCAACCGACAAGGGCGGACTGGCTGAGGTTGTGGTTTAGAGCGCATGCATTTCGTAAAAGAGGCTGTCTGATGTCACCAAAGGAGGATTTCCTGTTTGTTCCCTCGGCCTATTCTCTAGAGAATACACAGGCAATTCTGCAGCAAGTCAAGCGGCTAGGCATTGACTGCATCCACAGCCATAGCCATAGACTTCCTTCCAAGTAGTGCGCCTCTCTCTGCGAGCGTCCTGTCTGTCTGTCTGTGTCTGATGAGACGCAAGCGGGCGCTGTGGTGACACCAGCCATTGCGAGAGAGATCCCATCAGCCGCTCCCCACATCATCCCAGCAAGACTGACGACGAACGAGCCACACCCTCCCCCTCCCCCTCTGCCCCCCTCCCCCACAGAGCAAGTGAGCTGAGCGCAGCAACCACACGCACACACACACCGACGCATCGCATTCGAACACGCATATCAGCTGCTGCTGCATCTCTCTGTGCGTGGCTGTGCTGTGTGCAGATGTTGCTCGACGAGGTGTTCGCGCCTCCCCCTTACCGTGTGGCGTACGACCAGCGGATGGGGGACCTTCCCTGGTTCCTGGGCCACCCCTGGGAGCCCACCGACTACGCCATCGTGCGCGTCTGGCAGGAGTACGACAAGCGCACCGGCGAGGGGCGGTACGAGGCCATCCGCGTCCTGCAGGCGGCGCAGCGCAACAAGGGTCACGTCTACCTCCACTACGACCACAAGGAGAAGAAGCACGTGGCCGTCAAGATGGTGCCCAAGTCATTCGTGCAGCAGGCCCAGGCCAAGCGCGACACGGAGCAGCCTCTGGGCGACACGGGCTGCCTCCGGTACCTGACCATTCTGAACGGGCCGGCGACCAACATCGCCACGTGGATCGACTGTGGGCAGGACGCGCACAACATGTACTTTGTCAGCGAGTTTGCCGCCGGCGGGGACATGTTTGAGTTCCTCACCGCCAAGCCGATGGTGCCGGAGGAGAGCCTCAAGCGCCTCATCTACCAGATCCTCGACGGTGTGCGGTTCATGCACGCCCACCGCATCGTCCACCTGGACCTGTCGGTGGAGAACGTGCTGATGCGCTACGACTGCCCCGCCAACCAGAACTGCGCCATCCTGATCGACTTCGGCATGGCGCAGCGGCTGAGGCCCAACCCTAGTGCTCGGCCGGGTGAGTCGCCCTACCTGCCCATCCCTGACAAGAGGGGCAAGAACAAGTACCAGGACCCCGTTATGTGGACCAAGAAGCCCTACGACGGCCCCAAGGTACGCGACGCGCGGCGGGTGCACACGGAGAGAGAGCGAGAGGGTGAGGCATGTGTGCGTGTGTGTGTGTGTCCATCCATCTATCCATCCATCAGGCCGACATCTTTTCGGTGGGTATGATATTTTTCCACCTCCTGACGGTGCCGCTCAGGGGGCAATACATGATCGAGCACACCAACATGTACGACAAAATCAACGTCGCCATCAAGTTCACGTACGTAGGCCACCCACACCGCACCCACACGCCCCTGATTGATACCCATTCCATTAACTATAGTATGTGTCCGTCCGCCTCTCGCTCTCTCTCTCTCTCTCTCTCTCTGCAGATACCTGATGACGTATGGGATCGAGAAGTTCTTCCGGCAGGTCGGTAGCGAGTTCGCGACGGCCGTCAAGGAGAGGATGTCGCCGGCCGGCATCGACCTGCTCAAGCACCTCATCAAACTCAACCCGCAGGACCGGCCCACCGCCGAACAGGCACTCACCCACTCCTGGTTCAACTCAGTGAGGTGAGCGAGTAAGCAACACACACACGCACACACACACGCCTGCACCACACATGGACCACACACACACCCGATGCATCATCATATCTCTCTCTTTTTGTGTTTCTCGTGTGTGCTGTGTGTGTTCTTCAGAGCGGCGCTCGCCCCTCCCCGCCCACCGCCGTCACTCGTGCTGTCCCCGGCTGCTTCTGCTGCTGCGACCGCATCCACAGAGGCGCAGGCCCACCCCCACAAAGAGCAGCAGAGCCTCCCATCGTCCCGGCGTGACTCGATCGAGCAGGAGAGGCAGGGCAGCGAGGCCATGCGACGCGCCCACACCCACAAGAACATCCAGCTGCCCAAGCATCAGGCGCCCCACCACCACCCACAGCAGGCTGGCGAAGGCGAGAAGAGCCCGCGTGACGTGCCGTCGACCATCTGGCCGCCCCTGTCGCCGAGGGAGAGGGACCTCTCCCCCCGGTCGCCGCCCAGCACCATCTGGCCCCCCCTCTCACCCCGCACAATGGAGGCGCAGAAGATGGCCGCTGCGGCTCATCATTCCCACGCCCCCGCCCACCACCCTCAGCCCCCATCATTCCACATGTCACCCGCACCCCCAGCAGCAGCAGCATCCACAACACAGGCGCCATCCTCGTCGAGCCACCGGTCGTCAGGTGGCGGCGGTGCGGTACCGATGCAGGTGTCGCCCCAGCAGGTCCCGACCAGCACCATGGGTCCGTGTGTGTCCCCCGAGGACGTGAGGATGGTTTGCTCAGAGGACAGCAGCTCCCCGGGCGTGTCCGGCGAGTCGGCCGGGGCACCAATGGATGGCCCACACCCGAGCAGCCATGGACCGATGAACGGCATGCCGAGCTCGGGCGGCAGCAAGGGTACGGGGGGCAGTGGGAGCGGGTCGTCTGCGTGCAGCATGGCCGCGACGCTGCCGCCACAGGTGAAGAAGCGGTCCCGTGTTGGCACGGGGACGCCACGGACGGGGGGCTCGGCGGGGGGCTGACAGAGAGAGACACGGATCTTTGCATATCAAGGTAAAGACAAAGGACCGATTGACGCCCTCAATCAATCAAGGGATGGGGTGGATGCATTCCATTGGCTGTGTGTCTCTGTGTGTGTTCGGTCCGGGTGTGTCGTGTCAGGTCAGGTCGGTTGCTGGCGGGGCGGGTGATGTGATGTGACCTATCTATCCATATATGCTATCTATGACTGGCTGACAAACGTTTATGTATGGATCAGATCAGTGTGAGAGGCGGAGGGGAGGGGAGGGCACGGCACTATAGGGTAGGGAGTGGCAGCAATGCGCTGTGGTTTATGGGGACAGTTTTGACGCTGCCCCCGACAAGACGCACTCGCGTCTGACTGTCGGGGGGCGGTCGTCTTTTGACGCTTCCAGCTGCGGTGCAGTGCTTTGTGCATCGCACAGGGAGGGAGTGGGGTGGGATATTGTGAGTGTGGGTGTGTACATCGCAGCAAGCGAGCTAGAGGGGGCGGCAAGGCAGAGAGAGAGAGCGCGGCGGTCTGGTGTCATTGCGTTCGTTACGAAGAGCCATATAGAGAGGGGTTCGTTTCGTGTTGTTAACAGCATTGTGGCAAGCCACAGAGAGTGAGTGAGTGAGTGAGGGAGGGAGGGAAGGATCGCTCACGTGTGTGTGTGTGGCTGTGTGCGCGTATGGATTGTATATTTTTCCATACCAGCCCGTGTTGTGTTTGTTATCCGGATCGGATTGCTGGGATATATGGGTGGGTGGATGGACCGATTTGCTCAACTCAACCCACTGACTGACTGACTGACTCACTGACTCACTGACTCAGTTACTACTTGCTCTCCTTGCAAGCTCACTCACCTACTTGCTGCGCTATGTGGTGTGGTGTGGTGTGTTATGGTGGGGTATGGCGTGTGCGTGTACACTACCAGCCGGCTGGCTGTCCCGGCCCGCTGCTGACACAGTTTTTTCTGTTAGTTACCCCCACACCACACCACACCAAGACAAACAGATATACACACACACAGTCTTGGTGACTTTTCATCCATCCATCCAGTACACAAGGACCGGTCGGTCGACGCTTCCCTCCCTCCCTGCCAGCTTGATTCGCCCCGTTATATTCTCATGATGTGCCAGAAAGGCTCCATGGCTGCGTGTGAAGCGTGGATTCTCATACTCCCCGCGCATCTTTGCGCGTGATGCCGACTCATGCGTCGTTGGCACGGGTGCACGGGGGGTGTCGAGAGCTACACTGAACACGCAGACACAGAGAGCCTGCGAAGGGAGAGAGAGAGAGAGAGCAGAGAGAGAGGAGATGACGCCTAGTGCTCTTCTTTTTCAACAAGTGCGCTGCCTAAGCCCAGACAGACAGACCGGCTTGATCGATCTTTCTCAAAGTGCTAGCTGCTACCTGCCTGCCGTCCTGCAATGCGATCTGATGTGATGGACTTCCCTTCCCCCTCGTGTTTGTGCGGATGTGTGAATCAATGACATACGTGGGTGGGATGTGTGCGATGCGAGTCACTCGTGGATGGACGATGGATGCCACCAGCCTATCTCTCTCTCCGTCTGTCTCTGCTGTCTGTGAGGGGAGTGCGTGTGTGTTTGAACCCTAACTTAACTAATGAATGCATGTGCGTGTAAGCCAAGCCCGTGCAGATTGATTACCGACACATCCGGCCATGCCATGCCCATCCATTCACACCAGCACAGCTAGGCAGGATGATGGACACACCCACCCCGGTCCGCTTCCACATCAATCAGTCAACCGTCCGTGCACATCACATCATGCACACAAGTTACTTACTGTACACACCATGCACCCCTGCGCAATCGTGCAGGTAACCAAAACTCACTTGGTCTGGCGGCTCACCAGCTGAGCTGTGGCTGATTTGTAAGCACCCGATCCCCATCATCAACAAAGCCCGGCATCTTCGCTGAGATGCCGGGCTCTGCCAGGTGACGGGAGTCTGGTGCATGCCAATCAACCACAAACGAACGCACAGCCGCACACCGCACAACACAACCACATCAGCCCTCCACCAAGCACCTCCCTTCCTCCCTCCCTCCCCCCTGTGTCCCTCCCTCCGAGATCACATCCTCAGTCAGTCAGTCCTGGATTTCGATGCGTGGGCTCCTGAGTGCGGAGAGCGGCCCCCTGTAGGGATTGGTCTTGCAGTCATAGCCCTCCACCTTGAGCCGCGGGATCTTCACCTGCCCCTTCTCCCACACCATAGTGCCCTTCCGGATGGCTCGCTTCCACCGCTTCGTCAGCGGCAGTGAGTCGTACCACTGATTCAAGATGGTCTTGGAGTTGTTGCGCGTGAAGTGACGCACCTGCTGCCTCACGGACAGGGGGAGGACGCGGGATGGCGCGAGGGCTGCTGCTGAGGGCGCTGAGAAGGCTGCCGCTGCAGAGATACAACACCGGGAGCTTCGCAGGGCCTGCATCTCTCATGTTGGTTGGTTGGTTAGTGTGTTTAACGAGACTCGTGTCTGTAACCCCGGAGGGATCCTGTTGTCTCACGCACTAAACTAGCAGCATGTACATGCAAAGCATGCACACGGCCTGTCTACCCCTCCCTGCACTGGCACCGGCGGACAAACAGATGGCAACAGAGAGCACTGGCTGCCTTGTAGAACGTTGAGAAACACCGATTCCGGCTTCGTACACAAGAACGGGCGCTGTCGCCCGGCAAGAGCCATGGCAAGTGTACAGAAGCCAGAAGGGGGAAGTAGAAAAATGAGCGCCCTCTGAGCCACCAAAGCAACAATCAGCCAATCACATGAATACACCACCATATACACACGGGACCCATAAGGAAGGAAGACAGGAAGACAGCAGAGGGAGAGAGAAGGGAATAGCCAGGCAGGCCATGAGGCCCTGCAACATGTGATAGACGATACCTAAGGTGCACTCCATCCCTTCACACGCACTGAGTGGCTTGCGCTCAATCCATTCTTGCCTGTGGATGCGCACCAGAAACTACTCCGCGCTTAGAGAGCTACAAAGCTCGCATGCAGTCTCGCGGTGAGGGGAGGAGAGGCAGGGCACCGTATGCATCGATTGCTGCATCCTTGGTGGTATTAGTCTTACTTCTTCCGCCACTTGGCCGCAAGGGTCGTTGCCGCAGCCAGTTCCTGCTGCTGTAGGCATTCCTGCCATATTGCTCGCTGCCTGACCTGATGCTGACGAAGCTTCTGAGGCGTGTGAGTGGCAGAGCAGACGATAGTTGCTGACATAGAAGCGTCTCGAGATGGCTAGCGCTGCCGCGGCGGGGGCACCACCTGCCCACGACATCATCGACAGGTCCGTCCACACGACACGACACTGACAGACACATTGAATGCCGGTCACACCACCGAACAGCTTAGCTTCCATGCATTGAATGCCCACCACCGCACTCCCTCTATCTCTGTGTGTGGTGTGGTGTGGTGTATTGTTGTTCATTCATTCAGATGGCAGGTGGACATCCCGACCGTCGAGCCGATAGCGATGACGGAGGAGGACATGCAGGACACCAACAAGTTCCTCGGCGACCTGTTCGCCAAGGAGGAGCACCGAAACAAGGGAGTCTTGCTGGTACGCCTTCACGCAGCCATCCATCCATCCATCCACCGATCCATCCACCGATCCATGCACGACACACAGACACAGAAACGGTCCATTCGCACATTCCCTCCCCTCTGTGTGTGTGTGTGTGTGTGTGTGTGTGGCTGCATATTTGCAATCCATCCGCCCGTCCGTCGATCCATGCAGCTGGTGCCTCCCCCCGGTTGGGTGCCGCGTGAGGCGGGGTACGAGGACCTCGAGAAGTTGACGGATGTGGAGGGGGTCCTATCGCAGCGGGTCACCCGCACCCACCAGTCGGTGTCCAGCGGCCAACTGCCGCACCCCTACATCTTTGAAGTCGAAATCGACACCATGAACAAGAGCAAAGACCAGTGAGTCTGTCGGGGCGAGGGAGGGAGAGGGAGGGAGAAGCGGCGGACAGAGGTACATATTGTGTGTGTGTGTGTGTGCGTGTGTGTGTGGTAGGTATCATGGTGACGACTACCGGCTGGAGGCGAGAGAGGTGGCCCTGCCCTTCGACACCGCTGACATCGACTTGGGCAAGGACGAGGGCATCCTGCAGTTCGAGAAGCGCATCTGGGATATGGTACGCCAACACACGCACCAACACCCCCCACGCATGAACCCATTCCGCCTGTGTGTGGTGTGGTGTGGTGTGTCGTTGGCTGTCAGTGGTCGAAGGAGGAAGGGCAGAAGCGGCCCGAGGAGAGGGCGGCGCGGCTGTACGCGGCCAACATCGTGACGAGCTTCTTTGACGGGCCCGACAGGTGCAAGTCCTTCAACCTCAACCACCTCAAAGGGGACGCCCTGAGGGAGATGCCGCGTATGGAAGGCATCAACACACCGGTATCCAATAAATGCATTAGACACACACACCTAGACAAAAACGATACACACATGCATCGCATGCCATCCATAGACTTTGCCTTGATGATGTGTCTGTATGTCTGTGGTGTGTGTGTGTCAGTACGGCTACTTTGGGTCCATCGGAACGGTCTTCGGCAACCACAGAGAGGTAGGTGACCAGGGCACTCGACACACACACACCAATTGGCACACACACACACAGTGGATGCATGGATGGATGGATGGATGGCCTCCGTATCTGCGCGCTATGTGGTGTGGTGTGGTGTGTGGTGTGGTGTGTGGTGTGGTCAGGACCGTGATTTGGCGTCGATGAACTACAACCATGGGGGCGACGTCAAGTCAGCAGCCACACCACACACACACACACCCTCCCCACCCTGGCCCCTGAAGGCCGTGTGTGTGCACCATCCATCCATCCATGTGTGTGTGTGTGTGTGTGTGTGTGTCGTTTGTCTGTCAGGGTGTGGTACGTGGTGCCTGCCAAGCACAAGAAGAGGCTGGACCGGCTGATCAACGAGGAGATGAAGAGGATGCACGAGAGGTGTCCCGAGTACATGCGCCACAAGCGGCTGCTCATCCACCCCGAGTGGCTCAAGGCCAACGGCATCACCGTACACCGGTACGTAGGTCAGTCAGGCAACGGGGGATGGACGCATCGGTGGTGTTGTGCACACGTGTGGGTGTGTGGTGTGGTGGTTGTAACCAGCGTCATCCAACGTGCCCGTAGCTTCGTCGTGACCCTGCCTGCGGTGGGTGGGTGACAAGGGCGTGACAAACACGACAGACACACGACTCACATCAACTGCTCCGTCTGTGTCTGTCTGTCTGTCTGTGTGTGTCTGTGTCTGTGTGCATATTGCGTGTGTGTGTGTGTCAGGCGTACCATTTCGGCTTCAACACCGGCGAGAACATCAACGAAGCCGTCAACTTCATCCCATACCACGTACCCACACACAGCACACACACACAGGGGTGGATGGAATGGATGGATGCTTGTGTGCGTGTGTGCAGTACGAGGCCGTCAAGCTGTGGCTGGGCTACGCGCTGACGGCGGGCTTCTGCCAGTGCACAGCCAAGCAGGGCACCTGCAAGTGAGCCAACGATGCGTCCATCCATCCATCCATATGTATGTGTGTGTGTGTGTGTGCAGATTCCACGGTTGTGCTGTGGTTTGGCGGCTGGAGTTCCCCGGCATCGGCAAGGGGCGCCAGCTGTACAACCGTACGCAACGCCTCTCTGTCCTGTCCTGTCTGTCCACCTGTGTGTGTGTGTAAACTTGCCATGGTTGGTGGGTTGATTGGTCTCACTCATGTATGTCAGGGATGGTGAGTGAGTTGCTGGCGTCCAAGGTGATCCCCGGCCCCGCCAGCCGGTATGCGCTGCGGGACAAGTACCACAAGGACAGCAAGAAGGTCCTGGGCACGAGATTGAAGATCAAATGCACATCTTGCCGAGAGTGGTCAGTCAGTCAGTCAACACACACGCACCGCACGCACCTGTGTGGCTTCGTTTCGTTGGTGATCCCTCCCTCCCTCCCTCCTCCCTTGTGTGTCCTTGTCGAATGTCGATCAGGATCGTCAACGGCATGTCCCTCAACGAGTTCGATGACAACTACGGGGGCGAGAAGGAAGTAAACAACCAACCAACCACAGAACACCACTCAACCACACCACACGCCACACAAGCGCATCCATTTCCCCGTCTCTCTCTCTCTGTGTCCGTCGGTTCCCTCAGTATTTCTGCAGCGACCATTGCCGCGAGGCTGCTTCCCCTGCTGCCGCTGCCGCTGCCGCTGCCGCTGCCGCTGCCGCTGCCGCCGCCGCTGGTGGTGGTGGTGGTGGCGACGGCAAACGGGCCCGCCGGCACGTCGACTACACGCGTGAGATCCACCACGGCCAGGGCGCCGACTCGGGTGGCGACGGCAGCAGTGGCAGTGAGAGCGATGAGGAGAGTGACAGTGACAGCGGCGAGAGCGGTGACGATGCTGACGGGAGCGAGGACTATCAGGTTGGTGACAGGGAGGGAGGGAGGAAGGGAGAGGGGGTGGTGGGTCGGTTGCTCATCTGTCTGTCTGTCTGTCTGTGTCTGTCAGGAGATGCAGTCTCGTTGGCCCAAGCCCCGGCATCGCAGCAATGGCCAGCTGGTGGAGGGCCCCCCACCACCCGCCAATGGCAACGGCAAGCGGCCCTCCCGCAGCCAGAGGAGGTCCGACGCCCTCAAGCTCATCAGCACCCTTGTGCGCCTCATGCTCAATCGCCTCCGTCGCACCAACCTCGATCCCTCCCGCCCCTCACAGCCCGCCCTCCCCATCAAGTGGAAAGCTCAGATACTCTCTGGCAAGTTCTACGTCACGGGTGGGGCACCCAACACCACCAACAACACACCCACAGCAGCAGCAGCAGCGGGTGGTGGTGGTGGTGGTGGTTGTGAGGAGGCCGAGGACAAGGGCGGGAGGTGGAGCGGTGTGTCGGTGTCGTGTGAGGATGACGTACTTCCCGCCCTGCATGCGGCCATCGAGCGGTGGAACGCCATGGCGGCTGCTGCTGGGGGTCAGGGGGTGCTGAGTGAGCCGGATTGGGATGCAGAAGAGACCGAGGACGACATACCCATGCCACACAACAAAGGTCAGTCGAGTCGGTCGATGGGCGGGCGGGGGGCCGGGGGGGGATCGCCAGAAGTCCTTCTTGACATCATCTCTAGTGCCCGTCTATGTGTGTGGTGTGTGTGGGTGCAGGTGACCACGAGGAGTTGACGGCGAGCGAGGCGGCGGCCACTGCCCGTGTGCTGATGGAGCGGGCCAAGCTGCGGGCCGAGCAGGCCACTGGCGACCCCTCCCCCATGCTGGGCGTCATTGTCGAGACCTCCCAGCGTCTCCTCTTCCGCTACCGCTCTGGCGACTACCAGCCATCCCTCCGGCCCGACTCACTCACCACGGCCGCCATCCGGCAGGCACTGCATGACGCGATCAGCAAGGCCAGCACCAAGACGGCAAAGGGGAGGCCGAAAGGTGGTGTGGGCGGCTCGCGTGGCGCCGGGCCATTGAAGAAGGAGAGAGACAGGGGCGGCAAGCGGCGGGCTGACAAAGGGAGGGGAGGGGGGGCCAGCGACTCCTCATCTGCATCGCTCAGAGGTGGGTGGGTGAGGGGGAGGTAGGTGTTGGGGGCGACGCGACTGACTGTGGGATTGTCGTGTGTGTTAACGTACGTGTGTGTGTGTCAGGTGGGGGTAAGAAGGTCGTTCGTCGCAGGGCCCACCCAGTGCCCCCCACTGTAGCCGTAGCCAACGATCGCAAACCTTCAGGTGAGCACAGCACAGCACAGCACAGCACGATTGACACAGGGACAGACAGACACCTGTGTGTTTCATTTGCGTGTCAGTTGCCGGCATGCCAGCCCATGAGGCCAACACTTACGCCTTCTACCAGCTCCACCAGCTCCAGAACGCCTATTTTCTATTGCTCGCATCCCACCACCCCTCCAGCGACGTGGTGTCATCCCTGTCGTCCTTCGGCCTGTCATGGGACTGCCGCGGCGCCTTCATCCTGTTCCTGCAGCACCCAACCGACCTCACCGCCCCACCACACCACCGCGAATTCGTCGTCGAGAGCCTCACGCCCCGGGAGATCGACCGATCCCTCTCCCAGGCCGTCAGACACCGAGACCGCATCGCCACAGAGTGGGGCCTACCACAATGCGTTCGCCCTGTCCTTGGGGAGCCGGTCGATCTTTTTGCCCACGGAGGGAGGCGCGGGGAGTCACCACCAGCAGCAGCGGCAGCTGCTGTCGCAGCCGCAGCACCTGCTGCTGCTGCTGCTGCTGCTGCTGCGTCAAGTACTGGTGATGGTGGCCATGGCCCGAGAGTGCCGAGAGAGGGCCGTTTGCTGCGGGCGCTGCGTCGGTTGTCGAGGAAGGAGCAAGGTGGCGGCGATGGGGAGGTCGAGATGGACGTTGACCACAGGGCGCGCAAGAGGGGTCGAGAGCCATCGTCAGGTGCGTGTTACGCAACCCACACATACACCCGCATGCGCACCACACCTGTGTGTGCTGATTTTGTGGGCGTGATGTGATGTGATGTGCAGGCTCGTTTGGTGGTGAGTCGGTGGGCGCCAAGGACGCCCTCGACGTCTACGCCAAGCAGAGGCTGGCGCAGCTGCGCCGCCTCAACGGCGCCAAGGGCATCTACATCGTGTGGCATCAGTTCACGTGGATGATCCGAGTCGGCGGCCGGTCAGGTCGATCAGCCAGTTACGACACCATCAGCCCGTCAAGCCGCACCCAAGAGGCCGTCGACAAGGCTCTCGAGGAGGCGATCGAGACTCGCAACCGGCTGGCCGAGACGGCTGGCCTTCCGCCCATCAGGTCGCTGCATTCGCGGCATCGTGGTGGCGATGAGGGCGAAGGAGACGAGCAGCTGCAGGGGGGCGCGTCTGAGGACGAGGAGGAAGTAGAGATCGGCACGGCGCATGGTGCGAGTGAGGTAGACAAGAAGGCATTTGAGGCCTACGGCGTGGAGCGGCAGGGCCAGCTGCGTCGCCTCAATGGCTCCAGAGGCACCCACATCATGTGGCACCGCAACGGCTGGGTCATTCAGATCCGCCTCGACAACCAGCAGAGGTCATTCAGAATCAGAGTGCGAGGCCGCTCCCGGGAGGCCATCGACAAGGCCTTGAAGGAAACAGTCGAGAAGCGCAATCGGCTGGCCAAGACGGTTGGCCTTCCCCCTCTCCGCTATCCCCCCCGCCACGGCGGTGACGACGAGGGCGAGGGCGAGGGCGTGGGAGATGGCAATGATGGCGATGAGATGGACATGGCCGAGCATGACGACGAGGAGGGAGAGGGAGAGGAGCACGACCAAAGGGCGCGTAAGAGGCGGAAACGGAGAGGAGGATCTCCAGGTACACACACACACACACACACACACACCCACGTGAGTGCATGTCTGTCCGAGTATGTGTTGTATTGTGCTGTGCTGCTTCTGTGCCTGCTATGGTCTCCAGGTTCGTCTCGTCTTGCTGCGGCCAGGAGGGGTGGCCTTCTCAACGGCTACGCCGAGGACCGGATGACCGAGTTGCGTCACCTCAACCGCCACACGAGCACCTACATCAGCTGGCACCACGACGGCAGATGGCAAGTCTGTGTCCGCCACGACGGCAAGGCGCACTACGCCACCTCCCGCCCCCAGGCCCGCACCCGAGAGGGCATCGACGAGGCCCTGCAGGAGGCAGTCGAGAAGCGCAACAAACTGCTCGAGACCATGGGCTACCCATCCATCCAGTCGCTGCCGCCTCGGCGTCACCGGAGTGACGACAGAGGGCCCGATGGAGGGGGGGATGGCGATGGTGAGGGTAGCGAGATGGAGGGCAGCAGCGTCGCGCCTGAGGACGAGCAAGAGGAGGAAGATGAGGACGAGGAACAAGACAGTGAGTGAGCCACACGCAAAGGGGGGGAGGTGCATTCATGGAGGGAGGGAGGGCTGGATGGATGGGCGGGTGTGTGGTGTTCGTTCAGATGCGGTTGATGGTGGTGCGTCGGTGGACATCAAGTCCCTCGACCGCTACGCCAAGCATCGGCTGGCGGATCTGCGTCGCCTCAACGACACCGAGAACGTCAATCTCAGGTGGCACAAGTTCGCCTGGTCGATCCAGTTCCGCCACAAGGGAGGCCGGGTGTGGCGCACCATCACACCACTGCCCCGCACACGCGAGGCCATCGACAAGGCCCTCGAGGAGGCTATGGCCATCCGCAACCAAGTAGCCAGGGATCTGGGCCGTCCCGCCATCCAGTCGCTGCCGCCGGGCTGCCCGGCTGGCACCGGTGGCGTCGCTGAGGGGTCAGGCGAGATGGCGCGCGTCAAGGAGGAGGAAGAGGAAGACGACGAGCACGACCATGCAGACGGTGAGTGAGCCACAGAGACACAAAGGGGGAGAGATCCATGGGTGCACTGCACTGCACTGCACTGCACGACACAAAACACAAACAACAGTGGAGGGATGGGATGGGATGGCTGTGCGCACATCAATCACATTTGGTGGTTCAATGCATCATTGCAGAGCAATACCACCGCAAGCCGCAGAAACGGGCGAGAGGGAGGACAGAGGCCTCTGCAGGTGGGTGCCACAGGACACACACCCACACCACACTCCCGCCGAGTCAGTCACATACGTGTCGTTTTGTTTGCTGCTGTTCAGGCTCGTCCGCTGCTGCTGCTGTTGCTGCTGCTGAGGTGGACAGGGACGCCCTCGACCGCTACGCCAGGCAGCGGCTGGCCGAGCTGCGTCGACTCAACAGCTCCGAGAGGATCAACGTCATCTGGTACGACTCCGCGTGGGTGATCCGCTTCCGCCAAGGCAGTGGACACCGTTCCTCCCGCACCATCAACCCCCAAAAACGCACCCGAGAGGGCATCGACAAGGCCCTCGAGAAGGCCGTCGAGACTCGCAATCGGCTGGCCAAGACGATCGGTAATCCCCCCATCCGGTCGCTCTGGTCGGACCAGAACCACCCCGCTGGCGCCGACAAGGCCGACGAGGGTGTGGGAGATGGTCAGGGTGACTACGAGGTCGTCATTGAGGGTAGCGACGGCGAGCCTGACGATGGGGGAGACGACGAGGATGAGGATGGAGAAGGGGAACACGATAACCAAGGTCATGGAGGGAGGGAGTGAGGGAGGGAGGGAGGTATGGATGTGCTTCGGTAATGCATGTAATGTGTGTCACCTCACCGATTGCTGCAGATGGGGCTTCGTCCACTTCAGGTGCTGCAGGTGATGATGCCGTACTGAGCAGCCAGGAGGTGGCGGCTTATGCCAGCGAGCAGCTCGCCCTGGTGGCGGCCGCCAACGGCACCGACGGTCCCGACGTCATGGTCGCCCTCCGCGACGGCCATTTCGCCGCGGGCCCGTTCCCTGCTCTGCCCATACCCATCAAACCCACCCGCAAAGGCGTCCGCCTGGCGCTGCAGAAAGCTGTGGAGGTCAGGAACAAGACTGTCAGGGACCGGCCGCCCCTGCAGCTGCCTCAACACCTCGCCGATTCTCGCACCAGCCACGCTGCGCCACCACCACCACAAGGAGCAGCGGCATCTGCATCAGCAGCGGCTTGTGACGACATCAATGAGGCGGACGGGATTCTGCGGTCAGACGAGGGGGGCGGTGGGGAGCGGGGCCCCGGCCGCATTCGTGGGGATGGATCGTCGCACAGGCAGCGAGGAGGCCCCTGCTCTCCCGCTGACCAGGTGAGTGAGAGGGGATGGGACGATTGATGACAGACCGACACAGACACGGCCACTCACTCATCCCGTTGTTTGTTCTCCGTGTGTCGCTGGATGGCTGGTGGGGGTGCATCGCATTCAGTGTGTTGTTGCCGAGGAGTCCCAGTCCCCCGTGCTGCCCCCACGCCCTCCGTCCGCAACTCGCCCACTCACGCCACAGCTCCCAGCGCTTGATGCCGGTGAGACCATGCAGCCACTCGACATGGACGAGGCCAAGCAGAAGGACCAGAAAGACGACGAGGAGAACAAGCGCCAAGCCGTGCAAGAGGACAAGGCGGCAGCCCTTACCACTTCGCCAAGCGACCAGGTGGGCAGAGCACTACCGCGCAAATGGACAGACAGACAGACAGACAGGCAGACAGGCAGGCAGCAAGCTGGGGTCGATCGCCATGCATGTGTGGGGCGCCCTGCCTTCTGCCTTGTTCGTTCGTCAGGTCGTGGGTGCACATGAGGAACCTGGTGAAAGCGGCGGTGCAGCAGCAGCTGCTGCTGGTGCGAGTGGTGCTGACGGTTCATCTGACGACGTGGCGATGGGCTTTGCGTGTGACAACGAGTTTGTGGTGCTTGGGGCACCAGTAGTGCCCCCTCAGGAGGTGGGCGGCGGTGGAGAGGAAGATGTGGGCGGCGATAAGGAGAAGGAGATACCCTCAAGCAATGATCAAAACATGGTAGGGACAGACAGACAGACGGAGGGAAACCACAACAAGGCCGGCCATAATGCGGCCGTATGTGATTGATGTGCATTAGCTTGGGTGTGTTCTGGTGTGCGTCGGTCAGGCTGAGTGTAGCGAGTTGGTTGGTCGTGAGGGTGGCGCAGGGGCGTGTGGAGCAGATAACAGCCGCCAGACGGGTGGTGCGTGTGGTGCGGCCGCTGCGGCCGCTGCCGCTGCTGTTGTTGACGAATCGCTGGACAAGGTAAATGAACGAATCAATGAACGTCATGATGGAACGAACGAGAGACCACACAGAACAGACAGCACAAAGCACCCACCTCTCACCCCACATAATCCCGTATGTGTGTGTGTTGATCCATCTGTCTGTCTATCTGTGCAGTTTGTTGATGATAGCCCAGATCGCAGCGCCGACGCCCCCGGCCGCTCCCTGAACCTCCTGAGTCTTCCAAGAAGACTGCAGAACCAGATGGTCATCAGCCATCTGTTCGCGACGAGGCCTGAGCAGATCAGGGCGAATCTCGGGGACACTGCGAGAGCCAAGCGCGAGGGCAAGCCCCAGGCGCCCGCTGACGGCCATTCCCCCTCTGACAAGCCGTCGGACGACCACCCAGCAGCAGCCCCAGCACCCCCCGCACCCATCCCCCCATTGCTCTCTCCGCTACTTCCCCATGACAACCATGAGGATGACCATGACCAACACATGAGCGAGAACGACTCTCAGCACACCAAGAATGGCGACAGCGGCCCAGGACCAGCAGCGGCAGCGGCAGCAGCAGCAGCGGCGGCCTGTGCGGGTGGTGGATCGAACTCAGAGCAGCCAGACGCTGATGGTGGTGGTGGGGATGGAGGGGATGAAGAGCCTCTAGGAGAGCGGCAGGGGCCTTTGCGGAGGAACGACAAGGACGCCGAGAACAATATGGAGGCTCTGAATGGCCTGGGGGCCGGAGAGGTGAACACCACACTCACTGACTTACACTCCTCTTCATTTGAAATGTGTGTGTGTGTGTGTGTGTGTTTGCAGGCCATGGGCAGTGACCCGTCGGCCAGCTCTCCCGTCATCCCCCCTGAAGGGCTCAACGATAAGGTGACGACACCCACCCCACGTCACAAGAGCAGCAACAACGTAGCGTCTATGCACCGGCGGATGTCTGTCTTGCCTCCCTGTTCTTCAGATGGTGGTCGAGAGCAAGCACAAGAGGTCCCTCCGCCCCCGTGGTGCCCGTCGTGATAGCGAAGCGTCCATCTCAGCCGAGCCCCCGCAGCACCACCACAATGCTCCCCCCCGCCGTCCCAAGAGAGACCGCTCGAGAGCCCCCCAGCCGTCTGCCGAACAACCGCCCAGCAAGCTCCTCAAGGCCGACCAGGCCGAGGAGAATGGGGTCGATGATGGTGATGGTGATGGTGACGGTGGTGCGGTGGCAGCGGGGGAGAGCAGCAAGGAGGGTGACAGCGCTCTGGTCAACAGGGTCAACAGCAAAAAGGTGGCCGCCAAGGCAGCTCTGCGCGACTACTCGTTCAGTGAGCCTCTGCGGCGGTCTTTGCGTGGCAAGGTGGAGATTGAGGACGTGAGCTTGGTCGAGGACAACCACGGCGGCAAGAAGGCCAGCAAGGGTCAGAGCAGCAAGGCCGGTGGGGGGCAGGAAGGGGCTTGAAGTAAGAGGAAACATACAATACACACAGGGGCACCAGAGGGGGGGGAGTAGTCGTATTCCTAAAGGGATGAGTGATTGGTTGAGGCTGCTGGTTGGTTGGGGGATGATTGATACCAACAGGGGTGTTTGTGTGTGCGTGTCAGTGGATTCTGCATGGCACTTGCGTGTCCGTGTGTGGGTGTGGGTCTGGGTGGGATCCTACTCACCCACCCTATGTCTTTTTTGATGGACACACACGCACCATGTATATGCTACGCACACACTGTGAAGACCTGGCTGACTGCATGGTGGGTGTGGTCTGGTGTGGTGTGTACTCTGTGTGTGTCGATTGATTGGGTGATATGATAGCTGGCTGATTGACATGGCAAGAGACAAACAGAAAGACATCGCTGAACAGTCTGAGACTACTTAGCACGAGGAAACGGGCGGACGCTGCCGCAGCCCAAACAGACAGACAGACAGACAGACATTCACGATATGCAGTCACCCACGTTCTCAACATTTGCGCCACAGAGGCAGCAGAGGCCGCGTGCCGTCATAATTAATGGGAGCGGACGCCAGGATGAAATAATGGTATAGAAATTCTAAGCTAGGAGTGAGATGAGCAGCGATGACAATTGTCCCCCATCTGGCCATGCTCCTGGCTGTCGCCATGACTCTGTACCCCTTAGAAACGACCGCAGCCACACCAGCAGCACCAACACCAGCAGCACCAGCAAACGCCAAGAGGTCTCTCATTCGGGAGGAAAACGAAGACGCGAGGAAATCCCGGGCCTCACCCTCACCGAGCCCCTTTCGCTACATCAATCCACGGCCCGAAGCCTCACTCGTCTCGCCATACACCACCGTGTCCCTTCGTGTGGGCGGCATCGGTGACTCGGCCACCTTGTCGCTCGCCAACGTGGAGAGGGGCGCTTCGGATGGGCCCGGCATGACAGTACACGGTCAGCCAGCGACTATCTACACCGATCTTTGTGTGCAGCACTCCAGCGCTGTGCCTATTCTTTTCGCCTGTTTGCAGGTTCTGAGAGTGGTGGGTGTGATGGCTCTGTGAAGCTGGTTGAGGGGGGCAGCATGGTCATCTTCGAGCCCTCGTCGCCTTTCGCAGCGGGCGAGACCGTCACGGTCCACGTCAAGCCTGGGCTGCGCGTCAAAGAGGCGAACGAAGCTGTCACCGTGCTGGAGGGATACACTTGGAGGTTCACCGTGTCGCCGAAGGAGTCTGGTGACAAGCTGCGCAGACTGACGGAGCAGCCACAGCCAACATATCAGCAGCACCAGCAGCAGGCATCATCGGCAGAGAAGGCCGCGGCCACGCAGAGCTTCATCTCCCCTCCCAGCTCGTTTATCACGCTTCCCTCTGACTTCCCTCTGGTCAACGTCACGGTGCCAGCCAAGAGGGGGGCGACAGCAGAGGGCTACATCTTCGCAGCCAACATCATCCTGCGAACTCTGGTGGAGGGCGACAATGCCACTGCCCCTGGCTTCGCCCCCTACCTACTGATACTGGACGACTCAGGCGAGCCGGTGTTCCATCGGCGGCTGGAGCGGCAGGACCACCCGCAGCGAATCGGCCATGCGGACTTCACTGTGCAGCAGCGGACGGGGCACCTCACTTACTTCGACGAGCGGCGGCTGCTGTATGTGGAGCTTGACAAATCGTACACGGAGGTCAAGACACACCGACCTGGCCATGGGTGGGGAGGGGTGGGTGAGTGAGTGGGAGTGGCTGCTGGCCTGGCTGCCCTGCCCTCAGACACGCATCGCATACACACACGGGCCGGGCCCTGTCTGCTCTGTCTGCTTGCCTTGGCTGTGTGGTGTGCAGGTACGAAGCAGAGCTGCACGGCATCCACTTGCGCGAGGACGGGCATGTGCTGCTGATGGCCTACGACATCCAGCCAGTGGACCTGCAGCCACACGAGGCCGCCATGAAAGAACACGGCCTGCCGCTGGAGGAGCTTCCCAGCATATGGGGCGAATCGACCACCAAGACGCTCGCCGGGGCCATCGTGCAGGAGCTCGACGCAGAGGGGAACGTGGTCTACGAGTGGCGGTCGTGGGACGGGATCAAGCTGCCCGATGCACTCTTCCACACGCGGAACACATACACCATTGCCGCACAGCAATTCCCCTTCTGGGACCTTGTGAGTGAGAACTGGATGAGGATAGGGGTATTTTGGGCTTCGATCGTGTGTGTACTGTATCCTCCCTTCGTCCCTCTGTGAATGTGTGGTCGGTTCGGTCAGGCGCACGTCAACTCAGTGGATTGGTCCAGCGACGGGCACATCATCATGTCGCTGCGGATGCTGGGCGTCGTCAAGGTGTCGCGAGACACAGGGACCATCCTGTGGCGCCTGGGAGGCAAGGAGGGGTTCAACGACTTCATTTTCATCAACCAATCGCGGCCCTTTTCATTCCAACACGATGTCCGGCTCTTGACCCAAGACAATGGCACTCTGCTGCTGACGATGTATGACAACGGTCCGCGTGACGTTCCCGAGTACTCACGAGCCGTCAGCTACCGCGTTGACGAGGCCGCCATGACAGCCACACAGGTGTGGGAGTACCGGCACTCGCCGGACTTATACACGTGGGCGACGGGCAGCTCCCAGCTGCTGGACAACGGCAACTACGCGATAGACTGGGGCGGTATCGGGAAGCCGCTGATGCCCTTCTACACCGAGATCGACCCCCAGACCAGCAGCAAGGTGCTGGAGATGCAGTTTGTGCACGGCTCGTCCTATCGAGCCACGCGGCATCGGTGGCAAGGGGAGCCGGCCGAGCCGCCCACACTAATGGTGGCCAACCAAGACAATGGTAGTGGCCATGGCAGCACCGCTGTGGCAACCAGCCCGTCGCTGCACTTCAGCTGGTGAGTGAGCGTGGGCAGTGAGTGCGGTACGACAGACACGATAGATACATTCAATGAGTGAGTGCACTGACTGACTCCAATGAACGCGTCTATCTCTGTGTGTGTGTCTTTGATGTCTGTCGATAGGAACGGTGCCACGGGTGTGGTGGGGTGGGAGGTGCTGGTGGGCGAGCGTGAGGGCGCCCCCATGACGGTGACGCGGCAAGTGGAGAAAAAGCATTTTGAGGACGGTGTGTCGACGAGTGAGTTGGTCGATTTGGTCGAGGCCGTCAGGAACAGCGTGGAGGAGAGCGAGGGCAGTGCTGCAGAGTGCTGTGTGTGGCAAGTGGTGCCCCTGATGGCCGACGGCACCAAAGGCAAACCGTCCAACACCGTGACAATTCGCTCAACATGACTGTAGATGTACTTAATTGCTCTCTGTGAGTGAGTGTGTGTGTCTGCATGCGGTGCGGTGCGTGAGAGTGTGCGTGGTGTGGTGTGGTGGATGCGACTATTTATTGGTGAGTGAGTACTTGGCGTTCGTTTGCCACCCGACCCGATGCTGCCTGCTTCTACGTTTTATATGAACCGGTTCGTTTGACTGACTGCGATGGACCACACGTCCGTGGATGTTTGGACACAACATCCACCCACCTCAGCGAGTAGTGGTTCATTCATGTCACGAAGCATGGCCTACGTACGACATGATTGGTCTCTGACAGTGCTTTGCTTGCTGCACATGTCTCTCTTAGTCAACCACACACCGATCTATCGATAGCGCCCCTGCAGGCTCCACAACTGCACCGTGCCATCATCAGAGCTATCTGACTCCCCATAGCCTCCTCTGCTCACGTCATGGCGACCCACCAGCTGTGCGTGGTGTGGTGTGGTGTGGTGTGGTGGATGCGATGCGACTATCTTTTTGTGAGAACTTACTCGGCGTTTGCCACCCGACGCTGCCTGCTTTCAGTTATGTGACCTCTGTCTGTTTGTCTCTCTGCTGTCATGTCAATCAGCCAGCTATCGTATCACCCAGTCAGTCAACACACACAGAGTACACACCACCCCACACCCTCCATGCAGTCAGTGTGTGTGTGTGTGTGTGCGTGCCAATGACACACACACACGGCTGGGCTGCTGAATGAATGGCCGATGACTGACATGAATGCACTGACTGTTTGGAATGAATGGGCCATGAGCGCACGCAATCATAAAGGCAGGCAGGCAGGCATGGACACACACACGCACACACACACACACGCGCGCGCGCAGAGAGAGAGAGAGAGAGCCATGCGCAGTGCACGCCCCCTCCCTCCCTCCCTCCCTCCCTCTCTGCACACCAGCCCACCCCTGTGCACATCCGTGTGTGGGAAGGTGCCTGCCTGCTGTGCACTCCTGCACAACAGCATTCACGAAATTCGCAAACCCTACGCATAACTAGGGTTTAGCTGAACACGTCAGCCGCCGCCCCGCTCCCCTGCAATGGGAAAAAGCCCTCAAAATCAGAGAGTGTTTACACGCTAACGGCGCATGCTCTCTCCGAAATCACAAGAGCACCAGAGAGGCTCACACAGAGAGAGGCCACACACGAAGCGAGAAGCAGCCAGAAGGCTTCCCACATGACATCTCTCTCTGTTTGTGCGCTTGTCTGCTCAGGAAAAGGATGAAGGACGTCAACGGATCGGCCATGCCGTCAAGGGCCTTTAGCAGACCTTTTCTGCCCTCTTGATGAAGGTGCGATTGCGATGAAGACCGACCTATATGGTCTTTACTTCACCGATGCTGACGCGATACCTTTCGAGCAACTTCGGATTCGCCTCATGACCCACACACACAACCTCATTCCAAATGCTTGGTAAGGCCTGATAGCCCATAGTCACATTATCTTGCACACACGCCCTCAGCTTCTCCCCTGCACCTTCTCTCTGTAGGCGTCTTTGTCACTCAGACAGACTGCGGCCCCCAGTCCCCATGCAGCTAGGTCTCGAGAGGTGCTGGCAGCTTCGTCAAGGAGATCGTGCTCGACACATGAATGGGTGCCGCGCGGCAAGTCCATCG
>CDMY01000652.1:0-36417 GCA_001179505.1 Vitrella brassicaformis | reverse complement strand
TGAGTGGCACATGGCATGGACATACAAACTGATAGACAGACAGACAGACAGGAGACAAGAAGATGTGATGCGGTCGGTGTATTCGCGCACACGCTGCCAGAACGCCGTGTGATGGAGCGAGTGATAATATGGATACTAACGGCCATGTGGTGGGTGTGCGGCTGCGTGGCTGTGTGCATGAGACGGTTGACTCATGGCCATGCATGGACGCCCATGGCTGGTTGGGATGCTGTATGGAATGAAATCGCCGCTTCAATCAAACAAGTCTCACCAACACGTAACACGCAACACGTAAGAGGGCAGAAGCAGGCCGATAGGCACATGTACGATGTGTATGTCTATTCGCCCGTCATTCGTGTGTCCGCCAGCCAATGCAAATGGACCGATGAGATCTGTCGCACACACATACGGCACGGCACGGCCTCAGCACCAACACCAACACCAAGACAGAGATGAGTGCAGGGCAGGCATGGCGGCAGGGAGTGAAGGGGCGCAGGGAAGACAGTCAGGCAGCCCGCACCGCACCGCACCGCACCGCACACCCACGCCAACGACCACAACTCCCTCCTCGAAAAGTCACTAGAGAAAACACAACACACCCCATGCAATTCTGGCTGGACTGGACGGAGGTGCCCAAGTTGGGCCGCAACCGTCAAATGCAGTTAATAATGAGACCCCCTACACTGGCCAGCCACGGCAATCGCTCGACAGGCAGAACCGCCGATATATCCCGTCGCGGTTGGCTGCAGTGCAGAGGGCGAGTCAAGTCGTCTTCAAAGACACACATACACCACTCACACCCACAACCGACACACAGCGTCATGAAAGGGACAGAACCGATCGACACAGATCGAGACCTCACGCACACATCGCATTGCATTCGGACCTAGGAAAATAACTAAAGATTAGATGACTGCGCTCTCGACAGCCCGCTCGGTTAGTAGTCAGAACTGTGTCGAGCGGCAACAGCGGACATGGTGGCGACGTGGATGATAATGATGATGAAGACCAGGACGAACGAGACGCCGGCCGAGATGAGGCAGCGCCAGGCCCACTTCTTCCTCTCCGACCCATCCGCGGCGTCCATGTTGAAGCAGAAGGCAATGCACCCGACGATGGGGAAGAATATCGACAGAATGCACGACACCTGACATCAACACACCACGCCACACACAGGGTGAGGGCAACGTATGGGCGACTGACTGGCTGCTTCACCCTGCCAGCCTGCCTGCCTGCCTGCCTGCCTGCTTGCCTGCTCGCCCAGATAAGTCAGTCACCTGTGCGCAGCCGAGCATACACGCCTCATCGTCGTATCGGCGATCTACCACCACCGCCTGTGGGACGTGAATGACGTGTGCACCACCCCCATACTGTGCCGGAACAGCCTGTGGCTGGACGTACTGCGGCTGATCACCGCCCTCCGGCTTCCCAGCTGTGTTTGTCGTCGCCAGCGACTGGCCGACAACAACCGGCTGCACGTCGTATGCCGGTGCAGCGGACGGCAGTGTGGATGTGGTGTAGGTATCCCCCGAATGCCCGGTGGGAGGGGGCACGTCGATGCGGTCGGGGTGGCTGCTGAGGTGGGGAAGGACGGCGGCGAGGTGAGGAAGGATGGCCGCTCGCCAATGGGATGGGCCGGGGCGAGAGAAGGCTGGTCAATGGAGGGATACGTCGGCATGATGGGGCTGCTGTTTGCAAGGGGCACTTGGGCAAAGGCGGCGGATATGAGTCACCAGCTGAGGACCAAGATACCAAATGTGCTCGATTCGGGAGATGCGAGTGTCCGTCAGAGCAGCAGCAGTATGCGACAGACTGAGAGAGGCGACAGCGACAGATTCCGTGCGAGAGATCGGAGAGAGAGAAGAGGGCCAAAGGGTTTCAAAACCCTGTACCCTGAGCTAAGCTGCTCGCCGAAGAACACCGGATCAGGAAAGCCAACCCTCTGTGTCAATGGCGCCGTCCAGGTGATCACGAGCGAGTACCTTGCGCGTAGCCACCGCTGCTACATACAGTATGTCAACGTATCATGAGCTGAAAGAATCCCTCCCGACCCCCTCCCCCAGCGCTCCTCCGCCAGAGGACGCCAGCGAACCGGCTGCTGAGGACTCCATCGACGCCGAGGCTCCTCAGCAGGGAGCCAACGACAGCCATGCGGCAGCTGCTGAGTCTGGCGCTCCAAGTGACGCTGTGGTGGTGGGCGTGCCCGTGCCGATGAGTCAGCAGCTGCCACACCCGGCGGCCACAGACTCGACGCAGCCTGTGGAGCTTGGCTCGCAGTGGGTTTGCACAGGTCAGGGGGGATCCATGGCATGCACAAAGAAGCGAGGGAGAGAGAAGGAGAGAACCAACTTACTGACTGCCCCATTGTGCCTCCGTTCGTTTCGTCCCCTCTCAGGTCATTCACCCAATGGTCAACCGGTGTTCCAGCCCGTACAGGGATCGATGTGGGTGGGCAACCAGCTGGCGTCGTCTGTGGGTCGGTTCGTGGCGCCACAGGCTGCTGCCGAGGGGGGGAGGGAGGTGCTACTGCCCGGCGGGCCCATCATCCTCGCTGCAGATGACTTCCCGCCGTGGAAGTGCACCCTCTTCGTCGTGAGTGACAACACGAGCACGGACACGGGGTGGCTGAGTCACGAGAACCATTTCCTCTCACCCTCTCTCTCTCTCTCTGTGTGTGTGTGTGTGTGCGTGTGTGTTCAGTGTTGCATGGTGATGAGTGTGTTCGCTCCCTTGATCGGGTTGGTCATGTCGTTTGTGACCTGGCTGCTGAACCGAGATGCCGCGCGGGGCAGCCCTCGCGCCCGGTGGAACACCATGGTCCTCTGCTTCTCGATCGCGTGCTCGGTCATATGGTCGCTGGTGCTCACGGTGGCGGAAGAGTGAACGAGTGATGGCTCTGGTGGATGGATGATAGCGATGGTGGAGGAGTGAATGGGGGGAATGGTTGAAATGAGATGTGTGCTGGTGGGCTGTGGGACTGTGTACGGCGGTGGCGGTGGTGTGGTGTGGTGGGTACGGTTTTTGCTGTCTGTCTGTTTGGTGTGAGTCATCTTTTTGATGGAGCAGCCTGGCTGCGACTGGTCGTGCCTGGCCGTGCGTGTACATATGTTGTTGGTGTCTGTTCCAAGAGGGAGGGAGAAGGACACTCGTCGTGACCTTGCCTGCGCCTTCGTGATTGCCGTGATGGCCGCGACATCCTGTCAGGCACGGTAATCACAAAGGTGCAGGCAAGGTGACGCCGAGTGTCTTCGAGTGAATAGTCTGATTGATAGAATGGATTCCATTCACTCACCGCCACATAAATGCATCGATGCAGTTATCCATCCATCTATTCACAAGAGGGTCAGAACATACACACACATGCACGCACGCACGCACCGACTGGCACGCAGTGCCCTTCATATCGTCCTTGGTTGTCTGGTGGGGTGCAGCCACACAGTGACAGACGACAGATCCAACCCCGCCCACACCCAAAGCCATGCACGCAAACAGTCACGAATCACCCTGCCCCTGGTCTCCCCTCTCTCCTGCCGCATCTTCTCCGACGAGGCAATCACCAAAGGGACAACCCGCATCCGAAACGACCCCAATACAATCCTCGCTACCGCAATGCCGCGACGTGCGTGGTAGTCACTGGTTGCAACCATCACCTGCCGGACTCGATGCTCGCGGAATAGAGGCCCGGTGGTGACAAAGTTGGTCACAGTGTCGACTGCCCGTCGGTCGAAGATGACGTGATCTGTCGAGAGCCCGAGTGCCGTGATGTCCTCATGAGAAAGGGCGCCTGATGAGATAATGACCATTGCAGATGGACTCAATAGTAAGTGCCCGTCCTTAAGCAGCGTCAACGCGGCAGCTTCCCTCGCCCTATCGCCTCCGAGCACCAGCAGTGCGTCGGAAAGAACCGCTTTTCTCGGCGGTGCCAGGGTGACGAGCATCATGTTGACGATACGGCGCGCTTGCACGGTGAGGATGTAGAGGAAAGCGCCCAGCACGAGGACGCTGATGGTGAAGGCCCTGAGGCTGCCAGGGCACAGGTAGGCGCAGATGACGGATGACCAGGATCTTGACACAGGCGCATAGCCCTTCGCTGCTACTTCCACAAACGGCAGCATCCAACAGATCACTCAGTGCACCAAGATGGAATCTCTACGAGGAGGGTGGGGTGCTTCAAGCGGCAGCTTCATCGACGTGACTCCCAGGAAGGCATGCATGGGTGACTCTGGTGAGGCGGCGGAGAAAAACATCCGCTCGCGGTCTTGCCGCAGAAATCCTGAACCCTAAACCCTGTCGTGCGAAAGAGATGGGGAAGAAGACGTATGCAGCCTGGGTATCGAACCGCATCGAGGATCTGCTCGTCCTCTTGGTCTTTCTCGCGTTGACCGGTGCCCTGTCGATAGCCCTGCTCAAGCCCGACCTGCCTCTGAGAGCGTACGCCATGTTCTATCTCGCTGCAAACGGCCTCGGCGTCGCTCTCATGTTCTGCGATAAGACCTGCTCGCAGCTGTGCGACAGAAAGGTGAGCCAAGACACACACACACACAAACGACAGACATCAAAGATTCGATTCGTGCACTCATCCGTCCGGTGTTTGTTGGTGCACTCAGATGAGCTGTCGCTTGTCTGAGAGATCCTTCTGCGCCATTTGTCTGCTGGGCGGCGGTTTGGGCGTGTTCGTTGCAGTGAATGCATTCCAGCACAAGAGCCGCAAGACCGACTTCCAGCGGAGCATCGCCCTCTGCTGCATGAGCCATGTGGCCGTGGCCGCCCTGTGTGCCCTTGTGAGATGGCACACATGAGCGGCAGACGCGATGGGGAGCGCTGTGGCCTAGTCCTGGATAGTCTCATGAGTGCTGCTCGGGTGTCGACAGACGAGGTGAGAGGAAAGGGAAGCGACGGGAGGTGATGCTGCTGTGCACGTCTGTGTGTGTGTGTGTGTGTGCTCTCAGGTGGCGGATGGATACGGTGCATTGATATGACATGATGGGCCGCTGGGTCGTTTCTCTGTCTCGAGCTGACTACTGACTGACTGACTGACTGACGGATTCAGACTCTGCCTGCCGTTGCGCTATGAGTTAATGTACTTTCACAACTGCCTGACGGATTCGTGTACGTACTTGTTTGTGTTCAGTGTTGTGAATAGCTGTCACTGATATCTTTCGTGTCAAGACTGCAATGACCTCCGAGAGGGCCGCTGCTGGTGTTGGTGGGGATGCGCCATTCGAGTACCGGTGGGGATGCGAGGGCAGGTCGTGTGCTGTTGCCCGTGGCGCCCTGAAGAAGATGTAGATGACGACGTGGCGCATGATGGAAGAGACGGCCGGTTGGTCATCTTGTGTGCATGCGATTGACCGGGATGAGCTGGCCATCTTGCATTCATGAGGACAAGTGAATCCCGCTTGTCTGTGTGCAACAAACACGGCAGTACAATTCAATGCGTCCATCCATGCTATGCATGGCACACAGCCAGTCCCACCCAGGGCAGACAGACACACAGCCAGCCTGGATGCATGGATGGATGCTGCCTGAAAGTGTGACTCTCACCTTGATACACACACACACACACACACATGGCCGGAAAAAAAAGTCAGAAAAAAGCCATTCGTCTGTGCAAGCAAGCACACGCTACCCATCGCGCGTCATCGGCGCCCCTGCCAAGCAGGAGCGTCAGTTCAGTGTTGGTGAGATGCCATTTTGCGTGGTAGACTGGTGACAACGTAGCAGAGCCAACCGAAGGATAACATGAGACAGCTTCTTTCTTAATGCCACACCCCAGACATTCCCCAGACCCACGACAACGACCGACGAAGCCAAGCCGCACACACCAACCTGTATATTGATAAAAAAGCGTCAATATTCACGAGATAGATACACTACGATGGCGCTCCCCCAATCGGCAAAAAGTCACTCACGGGAAAGCACAGAAGGTAATGAATAAAACATGATCCCAAGCACGCGTAGCATGTACACACATGATGCATATCAAATGCACTCCTCTTCTCTTGCTCACACGCATCAATCAATGCATCAAAACAGCCCCGCTTGCAGAAAAAGCACGGGGAGGGAGAGCATGACACATGCAGACAAAAGCTGCATTACATGCACACACAGCAGGCCCATCAAGTCAGAGAGTAGTCACAGTAACCTGTGAGTTGAGCTGCTGCACCCGCCGGGGGGTGGGTGTGGGGGCACTCGGTCCCGCTGGTCTTGCCACGGCCCCGCCGGTCTCGTCCATCGGTCCGTTGGTGATGGGGAGGTACCACTCGAACGCCGTCGCCTGCCCCTGGGCCACCAGGCTCTCGTACTCGTGCTTCTGCTCGCAGGCCACGATGTCTCGCTCGGCCTCAGTGAGGAGCAGGGGGGCGATGAAGTTCTGCATGACCAGCGAGAAGTTCTGGGACGAGTCGGCCTGGTGGTGATAGACGCCGCCGGTGGCGAGGCACAGGTCGCGGTACACCGTGGCGCTCTTGGTGCTGAGACTGTTGCCGATGAGCAGCAGGGAGATGCGGATTTTGCTGAAGAAAGTCACGCAGAGCAGGGAAATGGGTGGATGGACGATTGTCCTGCGTGTGTGCACCCTACCCCTTCATGCGATTCATCAGCTCGTTGAAGCCGTCGAGCCCGCTGAATGGCGCAGGCGAATGGTTGTCTTCGCCGTCCGTGATGATGATGATCTCGTGCTGCAGATCCTTGTAGTCCTTGGTCGCCGTGTAGATGTACTCCCACAGGTATGTGCCGCCCCCTGTCGTCCACGCGCCTGCCAGGTTGCTCTCCGTCAGAATATCCGTGTGTCGATAGATAAGGCGGCTGTCGCCCTTGGATGATATCAGGTGGACATTGGTCGGCGTCACGTCCAGTCGGGGCTGCAGTTCCTTGAGTGCCTTCTTGCCCTTCTGGACACGCTCGCCCCCCATCGATCCAGACCCGTCGAGGCAGAGGTGGCACATCTGGATGTCCTGCGCCGATTCCGGCTCCACCGATGTGGGGGTAGATGCAGTGGAAGCCGTCGAATTGGCACGGGGCACACCATGCGAAGTGGAGGGCTGAGGGGTGGTACCGGCAGCCTTGACGACCCGGTTCTTCTTCTCGGCACGCTTGAGGAACCGCCTGTTGAACTGGCGCCAATCGATCTGCCCGCCCTCCTCCTCCTGCAACTCCTTCTCTTCTTCGACGGCCTCGTTGTACTCCTTGGCCAGCCGGGGAGTCGCGAGCACCTCCTTGGCCTGGTTGAAGTGGATGAATGTGTCGTGACTGCCGTGCTTGTCGGGATGATACCAGTCGGTGACCTTCTTGGCAGCACGGAGGACGTCGCCTCGCGTCGTCTTCTCGCCGGGGAGGAAGCCGAGCGCCACGCGGAAGTCACAGTCGAGAGGATCAGGACACGGACGGCGGGAGATGTGCCACCTGTCTTGCTGCCGGCGGACAAAGTCCTCCCTTGCATGCTCCTCAGACACGCCGAACTGGCGCCGGAAGAAGTTGGCGGTGGCTTGCATCTTGCAAATGAACGCAGGCAAGTCACGGAAGTCCCGTGCCGAACGGTCACCTGCGGAATTCCTATCACCCACACGTTTAACGGGACACTCTAGGGCCCTCCTTCTTTGAGTCGATCAGGCGTGTATGCACTCGTCAATCTATTCAGTTGCTACGTCTCCCTCCGTCCCTCTGCGTTGCTAGATAGATGGATGGCTCTACCTACGTCTATCAGGCCGGTCGCCTCAGCCGCCAGAGGTGTGGGTGGCTCCTGCTCGTGTAGGCCAGCTTGTCGCCATGCATGTAAAGGAACTTCGTCAAAGCCTCCAGACACTGGATCGCACCACCATAACCCTACACACACACACACACACACACACACACCACGGCACACCCACGTGCAGATCAGCAGATGGCTTTCCCGGTGCATCAGCAGCCTGTCTGTCCCGCTCATAGTACCGCGTCTGAGAGTGTGCTGATCAGTCTGGCGTATGTCTCCAGCAGCCGGGGGTAGACGTCGCTCAGGTCGTCGTAATACCCCATCGTGTCGGCGCTGTGGGGAACCAAACTGACGACAAATCCACATACACGCAGACACCACACATGAACACAAGCACTCAATGGCGATAAGGGTGGCTGTTGGGTCGGTTGGTCGGTCTTCCTCACCCACCCACCCTGTGTTGCAGATGAAGTCCGTCGCCTGGCCGACGTCGGAGTTCTCGTGCGCCATGACCAGCGCCTCGCGCACCTTCCTGCTGTGCACCACCGTCTCCCACAGAGACTCGACTATCTGTTAGATACACAACGAGCAGGACACACCACATTACACCCACATGAATGCATGTCTGTGTGTGTGTGTGTGCGTATGGGTTCCCTTCTCCCCCGTTGTTTGCTCACGCACGTGGTATTCGGCCCTCTTGTTGCTGTATATGCGGTAGAATTTGTCGATCTCCGCCGCTTCCATGGCCCTGGCCGCCAGGATCTCAGATGCAGGTGGCGGTGCGGCGGTGGTGCCAGTGGTGGTGATGCCCATGGGTCGGTAGCCGGGGTTGCCGGCGGTGCGGAGGCTCCACAGGTCGTCCTGACGATATGCCTCGCGCAGCAGGGGAACCACCTCGTTGTGCCGGCCGCACACGTGCAGCAGCTTCATCGACACAGAATACATCCCCTGTGGCCATCCAATCCACACACATACACAACGGAACAGTCCAATCACACCCACCCCGTATTGTGCTGCCTCTCTTCTGCACCCAAGCCCCACCTGTGCCTGGAACTCAGCTGCGGCCGTCAAGCACAGCTCCTCAAACTCCTGGGCAGACAGCAGGCTGGTCGTGGCGGATGGCTCCCCCTCCCCCTGCCCCTCCCGTCCGCCCCGCTGCACCACGGTCCATCCCGCATCGGCCCTGGGCGGCACCACAGCCTCCACCAGCGCCCCCTGGACGAACCTGCCCTCCTCATCCACCTCGCCGAACAGGTCTGCAGCTGTGGTTGTTCCCTCCGCTGAGCGAAGCGACTCGGTCAGCAGGGTGCGCATGTGGGCCTTCCTCGTCTCGGGGTCCAGCACCTGATGCGATGCATCCACACCAAACGACGTGTGTGGAGGGGGGATGGGGCGTGTGTGGAGGCTTGGCTTACCTGGATGAAGTTGAGTTGTGCCCGTGCGTCGTAGTGCTGTATCTCGTCGATGAGGAAGTCGCCGAGGACGAGTGTGCGGTCGCCCTCCACCGCCCGCAGAGGGCCGCTGCCGCTCAGCAGATGGTAGGGGGACAGGCTCAACGCCATGTACAGCACCGCATGCTGACATACATACCATACCATAGATAGGACATCAACACACACATGGTGAGGCATGGCATGGCATCCCATTTCTGCATTCACTCACTGCTGAGTGAGGCAATCGCACGGCACCCACCTTGAGTTGTTTTGATTCGTCGCGCATCCATGTGAGTGCGTCAGTGATGCGTAGCGTCATGAGCAGCGCCTTGGCGTAGGCCAGGGGGGCCACCCGACCGCCCCCCGCCGCCCTCGGCTGCGCACCAGACCCGAACAGACCTTGACCCACCCCAGCTGCTGCTGCTGCTGCAGCCGGCCTGCCACCATAGTAACCACCACCTGACCATGCACACCTCACACGTGGGCAAATGAGCACAGCAATTGAGTGTGATGGTGTCTCTCTCTATGTCATTTGGCGCACCGTATCCGTTGGCATCATACGGCTGGTATGGCTGGTCATAGTAGCTGCCGTAGCCGTAGCCGTAGCCGTACTGCGGCCCTCCCATGCCCATGCCCATGCCCATCTGTGCTGCAGACGGTGGCGGGGGTGGTGGTGGAGGTGCCTGCTGCTCTCCGCTGAAGTGGTGGGCCGGCAGCTTGGCCACCTTGGCCCCCGTGTCGGCCAGCTTGTCGAGGAATCGCTGGCTGCGGATGGACTTGTGCAGCTGATACCAGATCCAGTCGGTCGCCGTCCCCTGACACACACGCACAGAGGAGTGGGGAAGGAATGGACCATGGACAAATGGATGGATGGATGGATGAATGGATGGGTGGGCGGTGGAGGTGCGTGCCGACCTGCTCCCAGTTGGCGAATGAGAATGTGAGTCCCGCTGAGGATATGGCGGTGAGCAGCCGCTGCTCGTGCGAGTGCCCCTCCCCTCCCCGGCCCTCAATGGCCAGCTCGGCGTGGCGCTTAGCGTCCTGGTAGCGGCGAGCTGACACACACACACACACACACACGGGCACACAGGCATACACACACACTCCTCTGTGTCTGTCTGTGTGGTTGACCGCGATTGTGTTCTGCTGCCTACATTCAGCCTTTTCGCGGCTCTTGGCCCGCCATGGATGGTCGCCATACTGACCCCAGAACGGCTCTGCACCCACAGTGGACACAGACAGACAGACAGACAATTTGCTGGGGTCGTGTCTTGTGTTGTGTTGCTTGTCTCTCTCTGTGTTGGCCTGGCCTGGCGTGCGTACCTTCTCCCGGCTGTGGCAGGTCAAGTGTGCCCGTGGCGGTGTCGAGCGTGGCGGCGAAGAAGGCACAGACCACCTCGAAGTAGTCGGGCCTCCCGTGGACCAGAGACGGCATGTCATACAGCAACTGCACACACAAATGGCATGGATCAAGTCGGTGTGAACAGACACATGCATGGCGTCCCCCTCTCTCTCTACCTGCACAAACCCAGCCCTGGCTGCGCAGTAGGCGGCGAGCCAGTAGTCGTCAGACCGGCTGGGGAAGGAAACGTCACCCCGCACTGTGCGGCCATACGCCTACGCACACACACACACACACACACACGTGCGCCCACACAGGTGTCCACAGCAAGTCGTCCCCCAAGGTTGCCTGCCCTGCCCTCTGTGCCCCCCACCCCATACCCACCTTGATGAACTCCCACGGATCCTCCCGCCCGCCCCACATGGCCTCTCTCGGTCTGTCTGAGATGGTCTTGCGCATGGCCTGGCGGAACTGGTCCTCCAGGTAGTTGATCGACCCGCACACCATCGCCTTGACGCACTCGTCATGGCTCGCCTCGCCGCCCAGCAGGCTCCGCTTGCCGGCATGCAGTTCGTGGTCCAGGATGTCGAAGCACTCATCCACGTCGCGGATCAGCGCGGCATCGCTGATGCCCTGCTGCGCGTCGGGGGGTTTCCCGAGAGCATCTCGCGTGATGCTTCGGATCCTGCCGAATTTGGCGTAGGGGTGGTCGCGGGGAGAGAGGAGGGTCTCGATGACTTGGCGGTCGGGGGCGCAGATGAGCCGCTGCCGCTCCAGAGGGGGGGAGGATCGCTGGCGAAGACGGGCGGACGGGGGACCGCTGCGCACACACACAGCAGGCCCATGCACATCAACACAGGTGACACGAACACATGCATCATACATAGATTCGCCTTACCCGAAGAGGCTTGCGGCATCGGCCGATTCCATGAAAGCTCCCTGCTGCTGGTCCCTGGGCAGCCCCAGCCGCTGCTTGATGGCCTCCCTCTCCCGCTGCCACTCGTCCATCATCTTCTGGTGCGACGCAGCCGCATGCCGATTCCACGCCTCCTTGTTGGCCTCCTCATACTGCTTCAGCAGCAGCGCGTCGTGGTGACTCTGCAGATGGGCCAGCAGGTTGGTCGACGGCAGCCCACTCGCACGCCCGACCACCGCCGCCGCTTCTCTCTCCTCCACAACCTTGGGAGCCACCAGATTAGCCAGATCTAGGCCGCGGATGTGTCGCTCGACATACTCTGCGGGCGGTGTGCGGAGGAGGGCGGGCAGATCCTCGCCGTATTGGAGAGTGGGCGGCGGTGTGCGCCGCTGGAGGGCCTCGGCAGCATCCTGCAGCTGTGAGAGTGTGGTGACGTGCATTCTGCTGGTGCCGTGGAAGCCGGGGAGGACCTGCTGCAGCCGCCGCGCCATGCCGATGGCATGCTCCAGATCTTCCTTCGCCATGACGCGAGTTGATGAATTGACTGTGTGGCGAAGCTGATATTGACACCACCACCGGGCATAGGAAGCTCGAAGCTCGCGAAACCCTGAACCCTACTAGGAACCCTATGAGAGGAGGGTTCGAGGGGTGGATGCTCAAGCCAGCCACGCCGTAGAAGTGATTGAGTAGAGCCATGCCCCGTGGGGGTGACGACCGCCCCGTTCACGGCTACTATGTCATCTGCGAGGGCCTCGCCGGCGAAGTCGCAGACGACGAGGTCAGTGGGGAGGGAGGGAAACTACACCGCCGCAGCAGCTCCCGTGCGCATTACCGCTTCAAGTTGCTGCCGGTGGCTGTGTGTGTGTGTGTGTGTGTGTGTGTGTGGCACAGGAAGCGGAGGAGAAGACGGCGAGGGTGCAGCACTTCAGGAGCAGGAAGGCGGCTGTAGATGCGGTACGTGGAACGAACGCACTACGCGGCGAGTTCTGGCCATCCTGCATGCCATCAGCATATGGCATCACTCTGTCCATGGTGTGTGTGTGATGTGGTCAGGTTGTGTTGTGTCTGCCTGGGTTCCGGAGCAGGATAGAGAAGGCAGTCAGGAACAAGCCGCCGTCCAGGGAGTACGCATTCACCAGCGGCGGATCGCAGAGGAAAGTCATCATGGGTGAGTGAGTCAGTCGATGGATCCATCGAGGGAGGGAGGCCTCCACGCACAAGGACCAATGAATGGATGGATGGATGGACTGGGTCATTGAGAGACACCGAGTGTGTCTGTTTGCTGCTGTGTTATGTATCTATCGTCCGTCCAGGTCCCATCATGTATGAGGACGAGAATGACGAGGAAGAGGAGGAGGAGGAGCAAGGTCCTGGCGGCCACCCACACCGACTCGCCAACGAGCCTGCGTGTGTACCTGTACCTGTGCGTGTGTGTGCAGGTGAGGTAGAGGACGAGGAGGGCATGGAGCAGCATGACGACGAGGACCTAGAGGACCACATGCAGCACCAGCATGAGGAGGGGGAAGAGGCCCAAGAAGAGGAGGAAGAGAAACGTACACACGCAGAGCAGCCACACAGCCACACATCCACGCCACGCGTCATGAACGGCAAACAAATATCCACATAGACTGCACCCTGTCTGTCTATGTGTGATCGGATGGATGCATGCATGGGTCAGCTGCCCCCGCCAAGGCCAAGCCGAAGCCGCGGGGCGGCAAAGCGGCCGCCGCCAGGGTCAAGGGCAAGGCCAAGCCCAAGGGCAGGCCGCGCAAGGCCAAGGCCAAAGCCAAACAGGAGGAGGAAGAGGAGGAGCAAGAGTACGTAGAGGATGAAGGTAGGTAACACACCACACACACACCACACACACAGCCGATCCGGTAAATGGGTGCCACTTCCTGGTGGGTCTGTCCTGCAGAGCATATTGCCGAGGAGGAAGAGGAGGGCGGTGAGGTCCGCGGGCGCGGGAGGGGTCAGGCGGCGGCTGCTGCAGCTGCTGCGGCTGCCTCCGGCCCCCTGCCGCAGAAGCGTCGCGTTCCTCCTGCTGACAAGGAGCCCGAGGCGCCCAAGAAGAAAAAACAGGCCAAGCTCAAAGCACAGGTGGGCAGGACGGGTGTGTGGCGGGGTGGGCGAATGACTCGACCCACCACCGTGCCACCGCACCGCACCTTTCTGTGTGTGTGTATGCAGGAGGCTGCTGCTCTGGATGAGTACGGTATGGATGAGGGGGAGGACGAGAGGCTGCGTGCCGCCCAGCAGTGGGCCCAGGGGGAGGCGGAGAGGCAGCTCATGGAGGGGGGCAAGCTCTCCACCGTGGATGCCATCAGTGCCACATTCAGAACACGACCTAGTGAGGGAGGACGATGGCCGACCAACCCTTACACACATACACATACACACACGCACAGCAACTGCCGCATTCGTGCGTGTGTGGCTGTCTGTCTGTGTCTGTTAGAAGCGACTGCGATGTCGTTGTCGGCGGTGTTGCGCCACACCAGTGAGGATGTGTTGCGTGAGGTGTTGTCTGCGTGGGGATGGGCGGGCGGGGAGTCGGTGGACGACATGGACGAGAAGGAAATCCGCAAGATTTGCACCACACACATGCAGAGACGTACGCCACACACCTGCGATGTGTGTGAGCTTCAGTGGGTCGGCAGTGAGGGAGGGAGGGAAGGCATATGTGTGTGTCTTGTGTGTGTGTGTGTGTAGTTGCTAGCGAAGTGCCGTTTGTGAACAAGCCCCACCCGAAGGAGCCGACGAGGGGGCTGCTCGAGTACCTCAACAAGTACTTCTCCAAGCTGGCACAATACGCACAGGAGAACCTGCAGCAGCACTGACTGACTGACACCCACCACACGAACGAACCCACAGGTCAGATCCGATCCCTCACGAGAAGAAAGGAAGGCGATTGAACTCTCTCCCTCCCTCCCCCCGACATGTTCCTTCTTTCGTTGTCTGTTGTCAGGTGTTGGTTGCGGCCTTCGCGTAGATTAGCCGACACTGACCTGTCTGTCCGTCTCTCTTGGGTGTGGCTGATGCATCAATTGGATGAATGAATGAATCAATCAATGCCTGACGCATTTTTCCCTCCCCAGTACGCAACCAACAGACAGACAGACAGACAGACAGAGAGGCAGACAGACGTCTTCGTTAGCATTGATGGATGGATGGAGGATGGGTTGACCTGCGGGGTGCTGTCTGTCCATCGAGAGCGCTAGGAGTATGTTGCATGTATAGTACACACACACACACACACACACACACAAACAGAGTACTACACGGATGCACGGGGACATACACAGAGACCATGGATAGGTGCATGCTGGCCTCTGCCCACATGGAAACGGTGAATTGAATGAATGCATCACACGGATCACTGTGTGAAGGGTCTGATGGCCTCGAGAGCAGACCGCAGCTCAGCCCCGCGACGACGCTCGACCTGAACAAGGTCAACTCACCGACACACACACACACATACAGCCCGCCCAGCTGGCTCCTCTCCTTCACTGACCTCCATGGCCATCTTTTCCGCATCTCGCTCTTGTTCCAGTCGCCTGATGTACGCCTGCGTCTCCTGATTGATACACCCACAGTGTACGGCGACAGACATTGGTATATCGGCTCATGTCAGTCAGCTTGTCTCACCTTGCTGGTGAGCTGGTCTTCCACGAGTGATTTCCTCCTCTCAGTGCGGTCCAGCGGGCCACTCGCCGCCTGCTGCTCGACCAACTCCCACAGTTTCTGACACAATACACACAATACACACACCGCTGACATCGTGTCTCCTCTGTCACTGCGTAGAGGATTGACCGCGTAGCGTACCACAGCGGCCTCCCTCAGTTGGTCAACAGACATGCGCCTGAGTGTCCGCTCCCACCCGCTGTCAGCCAGGTCTACACGCGTCGCGGGAGGTGGGTTGACCACATGTGTGTCGAGGAAGCTCTGCGCATTCCACTCCGGCTGCTGCTGCTCTACAGGCGATGCATCTGCAGCCCCGTCTGCGCTTGTCTCAGCGACTGTGGTCGGCGAGACATCCTCCGGATTGTAGCTGTCCCACATCTCATCATCTTCTTCAGCCTCCGGCCCCTCGGCCTCCTGGTATGCTGTCTTGTCGAGTGTCTTCGACGCCGATCGGCAGAAGCTCGATAGTTGCCGGAGGGAGGGGACCTTCCTGATGGTGGCGGCTGACGGCACTGCCGCAGTCGACTCGACGCCCTCGAAAAACTCATCCGTGCCCATCTGCGCACACGGGAAGACACACAGACAGCCATCGATCCGTTCAGCCATTGTTCACCGAACAGTGCATGGCTGACTCTTTTGAGTGGCTGGGCAGTGGTGGGTGGCATCTGCTGTGTGCTGGGCGGCGGGCTGGGGACATATTGTGTGTCGAGTGGCGGCTGTGGCTGCGTGAGTTGGGCAATGAGCCACTGAGGCTTGTGAGATGCCGGAATGACGTACGAACGCACTCCTCGCTGACACGAAGAGTTCACATGACACACAACATACATCGCCATGGCTGCCCTTGCGCTGCACTCACTCACCTTGACAGAGACGGGGTAGACGCCGGCTTCGCAGTCCTGGATGAGGCGGCACAGGTGGTTGCAGCCCTCCAGCAGATGCAGCAGATGCTCCCGGCCCGCCCGCAGCTCGCCGTCCTTCCTCTCCTCGTATGCGGCCACGTCGCTCACAAACGATTCGACCTCCTTCTTGCGGCTCTCCAGCAAAGCCTCACACTCATCTCTGTGGAGACAGACAATGACAATGGTGCGTGGACAGATGGATGTGTCTCCCGGATGCTGTGTACTTGCCTCATAGCTTGCATGTCTTTGTTATGGTGAGTGAGTCGGTTGAGCTTGGTGGCCATCATGTCCTCATCGTGGGCCTCAAGTGTGCCGCGGACGGCCTCTCCCTCTCTGTGTGTCAGGTTCGCGCACACAAACATAGATACATACATGTGTTGTGTGTGTGTCTTGTGGTGTCGATCTCCTCTCTCTGGCTCTCACTCACTCTTTGGCCATGTGCAGGCACTCCCTGAGGCATGCACGCAGGCTGTCCTCCTGCCCTCCCGCAATCGTCAGGTGCCTGCACACACACACATTCATCCATCCATCCATGCCCCTGTTTCTGAAGCAGGTAGGTACCTTTGTGTGTGTTTTAGTGTGCGTTGTATGTTGCTGTCGACGGTCTCCTGCATGTGTCTCAGCTCACGCTCGTGCTGCATCACCTGGCTCGCCACCCGCTGCCGCAAACTCTTCTTTTCGCCCTCATGGCCCACCAGCCTGGTACGCATCTCAGACACCTTGTCGTGGTGCTCCTGTGCGAGCCTCTCAACCATCTCGTTAAGCTCCTCAGCTTTCTGGTCAGCTACACGACACCTCTCTGTCGACACAACACAACACAACACAACACAACACAACACAACACAGCACACACGCCTGGCTGTGTCTGCTCTCTCCATATGCTCCTCCCTAGTGCGCACCTGTCTCCTTGTGTATGTCTCTGATGGCATTTGAATGCAGGAAGCTGAGGAGGCTGCGGACGTTCCTGCTCCTCAGGAAGTCCTTCTGCAGGGCGTGCTTGCCCTCAGCCGGCAAAGTCTCGTATGCCGCCAAGGTCGGGCTTGGCCCCAGGGCTCCCTCCAGCACCTCTTTCCGCTTCTCACGCGGTGGCTCAATGTCGTCAGGGGGCGGCTCGGTGTCGTCCAGGTCGCTCCGAGACATAAGGGCCGTGTACAGGCCCTCGAAGCGAGATGGCGGCAGGTCCAATACACCCTGAGTGTGTGTGGGAGACACGGACATGGGTGTGTTGTTGAGGGAGGAGAGGGGTTGTGTTGTGTTGTGTGTATTGACCTGCCTGATGGCATGCTTGTTTTGTTGTAGCGCGTTCTTGAGCGATTCGATCTGCTCGGTGAGTTCCCTGACCTGCCGCTCCTGGGCCGACTGCTGCTGGTCGACATAGTTGACGGTGGGCCTGTTTCGGATGTTCTTGCAGCGGTCCGCAAAAGCCAAGGAATTCAGACACTCCTGTAGACAGACAGCACAGAGAGACACGAGAGGCTGCCGTGCACTGTATGGTGGGGGTGTTGCTATGGGTGCGTGCCTCGTAGTTGTCTTCGATTGGGTAGAGGCATGTGAGGAGCGATGTGTATGAGTTGCCGCCCAGGCTGTTCTGTAGGATGCGCGTCAGCTTCGAATCACGATACGGGATGTGCCGAGCCGTGCGGGAGTCCTGCAGCCGACCACACCACACAGACACACTGTCTGGGTGTGTGTCTGTGTGTCTGTGTCTATGGCTTTGAGATCGATCTACCTGTGCGAGTGCGAGGACGACTTTGCCGAGTGCGCTGAGTGAGGTGTTGATGATGACCGCCTCCTGGAAACGCCGACCCTCCGACCTGACAGACAGACACACAATCATCCACACGAAGTGACGGGAATTACCGTCTATTGCGACGTTGGAGGTGGCTGACTTGCTTTTTGCGATTCTCTCAGATCCCGCGAGGTCGACCAGATTCATGGTCCCACTCAAGACATCTCGGTCGGGGTTGCTGATATAATAATGGACCGGCCGATGTATGAAACATGTGTCAATCAACCGACTGTGTGCGTACCGTTGGTCTCTCTGCACCACGTTGATGGCGAATATGGTGTGTGATCGGGACGAGTTGGCATTCAGCCGCGTCTCGTACGTGGCGCGCATCTGAACACCGCAGTTGACGATGTCCAGCACCTGACCGACACACACGTCCACGAACGAATAAGCAATAAATACACCGGCCGAAAGACACCACACCACACCACACACCTGTGCGATGTTCCTGACAGGTATGAGATTGAGCCCCTTGACATACACTTGGCCAGACGGCGACTCATGGATCGTCAAGTTCTGCGTCTCATACCCATCGAAGAAGTCACGAGCACCTCCCGCATCCATCACGGCAGCCTCGGACATCCGGGGACGGCCAGTACTCAGCGCGGTGTCGTCAGGAGTTGTGGTTGGGGGTGGAGCTGCTACTGTGGCGCGTCGCATGGACGACTCGGTGAGCGATGTATTGCGCCAGGGGGCTGACTGGGGTGTCTTGGGCCGGGACTTGGCGCCACCGATTGATGCACGTTGAGAGGCAGGGGCTTCCTCTGTCTCCTTTTTGTGGAGGTAGGCCCGCCCCAGATCTCGCACTTGGTCCAAGTAGATTTCCAAGAAACTCACCACCATTCCCAGCTCCTGATAGAATTAAGATGAACGACAAACAGAGACACAGTGTTTGTTTTGATCGGCCCGCCCTCCCTATGTTTCATATGCCTGTTGTCTGGCTTTCTTTTCGAGCCTTTCAAAGAGGTACTCGATTGCCCTGGGGAGGATGCCCCGCCGCTCCCCGTTGCCCTCCCCAAATATCGAGTAGGTCTTGCCGCCTCCCGTCTGCCCGTAAGCGAAGCAGCAGCTGTTGAAACCACCTGCACACAAGGAAGTTCAACAACCATCGATGAGACGCCGTCTCTTGCCCTGTCTCTCTTTGTGGCTGGGCCTACTGAGCATGTGGTCGACAAGCGGCTTTGCCACATCCACAAAGACCTCATGCTGCATGCACATCCACACAATGCACATCCACAAAGCATCACGCATGCAGCGCACCCGCGTGATCTCCTTGCACCTGGTTGGCTTGGGGCAAGAAGACTTTATTGAATGTATATTGGCACCTGGCCTCCTTCCGCACTGGGCTGGGGTGTGCGGGGTCCACTATGGACACCGAGTTGCGGTCCTCTGGGCTGATCTTGAACAGCCGCTCGAACGACAAGGGGTCGTCAGGCGGCCGGAATCTGAGCATCACCTGGATCTCAGACCCTGCTGTAGTCTTCCGTCGCTCCATGTCAATGCCTGCCATCCTGTTCGCGACGATGACTGGGGGCGCGGTCTGCCGCCCCCACGAGGCGGGCAAGCTAAGCGCGCACTGGCAGAGGTAAAGGGGAAGAGAAATGGCGAAGGCGGTGCAGCAGATGCGCTATCTCCTCCGGGAGCTGACACTGCGTGAGGGCTACGAGCTGGACAGGTGTCTGACACGCGTCCTGGAGGCCGTGCAGAGTCCTCAAGACAGGGCCGTCGCGCAGAATGTCGGGCTGTTCCCCATCCTGGCGCGGCAGTTCCTCATAGGCAGCGAATGGCTGCGGCAGCTGCTCATCCTCAAGATACTCATCACCTTCGAAGACAACCAAACCAGCAGAGAGGAGCTTGGGTAAGCGGATGGGCGGTGAGGGGAGTGTGGTATGGCACAGGCAGGCCTTTTGCACTGACGAATGCCTTCCCATGGTCACCATGCTGTCTGCAGGACGCGGTTCAACTTTGTGCTTGTCGGTCTTTCTCACCTGGGGGAGCTGGCCCGCTGCCTCTCAGACAAGGGGGGAGTCGGTCAGCTCTCACGCCGCCTGCCTGCCTTGTGAATGCATTGCCGGCATTTCTGTGTGTGGTCGTGTCTTACCATCAGGTCGTCTGTTTGCGCCTACCGGCGGTACCAAGGAGAGTGAGGTGTTGGAGGATTTGCTCATCTACTGGCTCAACTTCCTGGCTGTCCTCACACGAGACGATAAAACAATCACACACACAGGTGGGGAAGGAGAGGAGAGCGGAAGGGGGGCTGTCTAGGTGTGTCTGGCAACTAACGTGAGACATATTGCATTTTGATCGATCAATGCAATGCAGCCAATGTGTATTCTGATCCTGCGTCAAACTTCTCGCGGACAAATCCCTTCGAAGGCACCTCGGCTGTCATGGTAAGCGAATCAATCGCCTAGTCGACCACAGAAGCACCAGCTGGCTGACGGCTGGCCTCTCCTCGTGAACAGCGACATTTGGCGGCCGAGAAGACGGGAGCGAGCAACGCGTCCCTGACGATCGTTTGCCACGTGGTGGCCAACCTCCTCACCAACAACATACTCGCAAGGTGCGATCGATGCACGAGACACCTGGGCGTTGTTTGGATGGCCATTTGTATGTCAGGGCGATGGTTGTTGAGCCATCGAATGTTGAGGTGCTGGCCACACTCATGGAGAGGAGGGAGGCCACTGTTGGTAAGTTGACTGACTGGTCTTCCTCCAATCTCTTCTCTCAACCTATCCATCTGTCTATCTGTCTATGTCCGCACCCAACACATACAGATCAGTATGTGCAGCTGTTCAACATGGTCAGTGCCTTGGCATCGCAGCACCTCCTCAGTGTCTGCCACGGTGCGAACAGACACACATACCTGGGCCACTCGCGAGCAAGGGCACGATTCCAGGTTGCCTCTTTCATTTGCAGAGACCCCTCCGACAACCAAGGCGCCGCAGCACCCTGTGCTGGCGCTAGTTGACAATTTCTACAAGTGAGCCAGCCAGCACATTCATTCACCGATGCCTTTTCTGAGGCGAGTATCCATGCCCTCGGATTCTTCCATCTCAGGGTGTTGCACGCGATGGTGTCTGGTCTTGGCATCTGGAAGGCCCCTGTGGAGACCAACCAGCTGCCGCCTCCCCAGGTGCGTGCCTTGGCCTGCCGTCAGCTGTGCAGGGCTTGGAGGAGGGTGGCCACGTGCGAACCAAGGCTGCAGGAAGTGAGCACCTCAACCCGACCGCAGCGAGACATGGTGACTTCTGCGATGTTCTGTGCACCATGCAGCACTTGCGCGACATTCTTGCGCTGGTTGACGTGTCCCTGCCGGCCATCTGCACCACAGCCGCCATGGCCAAGGACTTCGAGTGCGTCAGGGCCGCTATCGCAATGGTCAGTTGCGACGACAGTTGTCTCTCTGCGTGTGAATGTACCTGTCTCTCATCGATTCATCCAGGCAGCGGGCTTCCTGTCGGTCTACATCAACGAAGACAGTGTGTCGCAGGCAGGAGGGTGCGTACACTCAATGCATTCACACATGAACGATGTGCGCGTGTGTGTGTTTTCCGCTGGGCGGATGCAGCGTGGTGGAGATGTGCTTCCGCCAGTACTTCCAAATCAAGCCCATGCAAGCAGACCTGGTTGGTATTTGTGGAAGACGGCACGTGTCTCTCTCTGCTTGAGGACAGTTTGTTGCTGTGCGTCCAGTGCTGTCTGCTGGAGGTGGTGCCCCTGGCCAGCTTCCAAGCGAGGCCAATACTGAAGGAAGTGCTCAAAACGTCAGTCAGTCACCACTTCCATCTACGCACAAACAATAGCTGAACGAAAATTCGGGGTATCTATCTCTTATGCTCAGCGTGGCGACGACGAAGCGTGGATTGATGGAGTCGGCTCTGCTGCCCTCTCTCCTCCGTGTGTGTCGCCGTTTCGCGGCACAATACCCGGAGAGCCTGGCGCAGCAAGTGCTGGAGACCTTCCTCCGCACATTGCAGGCAGGCAGGCTAGACTGACCTGACCAGACAGACACACGGCAGATATGGTATGCACACCACACGTGCCTCTGTGTGCCTCTGTGCGCAGGGGTTGCGTCTCGAGTACGACAACCTGCCCTACTGCAGCTTGCTGTATGTCTTTCTGTGTTTCCTGTACCAAGACATACCGCCATCGAGATACGCATTCCCTAAAGACCTCGACTCATTGCTCTGCGTGGTCAGCCAGGCAAAGACACCACCCAAGGCAGAGCAGGGCAAACATATGGAGGGTGGACACATGTACACCTCTGTTTGTTTGTGTCGCACTCAGACCTTTGAGCGTCTTCTGGACTGGCTGGGACACAACGGAGGTGAGGAAGCAACACTCACTCCGGCGAGTGTGCAATTCCGTCTGTCTCTCTCCATCCCTCAGGAACATTCGAAGTCACATCTCTCGACCAGATGAGACGTGAGGGGGAGAGAAATGCTCATCCCATCTCCCCTGATGATGTGATGTGCGTGTGTGTGCCTGTAGTGCTTAAGACGCAGGCGCGTGTGGCACACAAGAAGATGCAGCAGGCAGCATCGGCAGACACAGGCAGCCCCAGACGACCACCTGCAGGACTCGCAGGTAGACAGACAGACACACTAACTGGCCATCACACCCCCAGCACTTTTTTGTGTGTGTCTGTCAGATCGCGACGCAGCGTCATCTGAGGAGGAGCTGGAGTTCAGGGCCACACTCGACGGGCCGCCAGGAGGTACGCATCCATGCCAAATGGAGACAGACATAGAGACGATCCATCCTTTGCCTACAGCGCCATCAAGTGCGCCGCCCCAGGTAGCAATCCCATCGCTTGGAGTGGGAGGGCAGCCTGCCCCGACTGCTGCTGGTGGCGGCGTGTGGGTTGGTTTGTCGCCCGAGCTGACACTCGAGATGGAACTCAAGCTGATCAACCTACTTAAAGATCTCGCACAGGTAGGTATCCCATGTCTCACCTACCGTGTGTGGATGGATGGACGGACTTGTTGGTTGCAGTGTCTGTTGGTGCTGGACAAGCCCCCCATCCCCAAAGAGATGAAGGAGATGCGCACCAAGACCCCCAAGGGAACCCCTCAGACCAAGCTGCAGGCCAGCAAGGACAGCAGCAAGGGGCGGCCGCAGGCCAAAGACTCCCCGACTGCCGACTATCGCGTCTTTGACGAGATGCTGACCAAGACAGCCAATGAGCTGGGCATGATGCAGGCAACCGGAAAGGTGAGCCGATAGCACCGTGTGAGAAAGTGAGGAGACGTGTGTGTGTGTGTGTGTGTGTGGTGGCCTCCAACCATTCCAGACGGCGTCTCCGAGGTCTCCCGCCGTGCCGATCCCTGAGAGCACGGCGGATGACGAGTCGTTGCGGCCGATGCACATCGAGTCTGAAGCCTTCAGGGGCGTCAAGACTCCCGTCACCGGTGGGTGCACACACACACACACAACACACACAACACACACAACACAATCGACCGTTCGTCCATTCTCCTTTTCCAGAGGCGGGTCAGCAGGAGGACACAGCACAAGACCTGCCAACAAGAGAGGCCACCCTTGAAGCCGTGGCGCGTCTCGAGAAGACCAAGGTCAGACTGGACACCAGCCAAAGCGCTGCCAGGAGTCAGGCTGTCAGCCCCCGCAGCGAGGCGCCATCTGGTGAAGTCTCTGGTGGGTCTGCCTCGGGCAGCAAGGCCACCGGGGGGGCGGAGGGCGACGAGGAGGATGAAGACGCTGCCACCACCACGCAACGGCGCTTCGTCCTGGTGACGTCGCCGCGCATTGGGGACAAGACATCGGCCTTTCTCAGAAGGTGTGGCGAGAAAAAAGTGAAGGGCAGGGCAGGTGTAGCTGTGTTAGTGTGTGACGTTGTCTCGTGCAGACATGGGTGTTTCATGTTGACCACACATTGGGCGCACGCACTACGGGTACGGTACGGATAAAGGTATATGAGACCCTATCTCTTTAGCGCGTTGCGTTGCTCCTCTGTGTCTGTCTCAGGTGTGTCTGCGGTCTCTCTGGCGCGAGAGCCTTCCCCTACCCCCAGACCGCCTGCTCGTCCTGGTGCGCGTGTGCAGCCACCCATCCATCTCATCTCCTCACCTCTCTCCGTTCATGTGTGTACATCCATCCATCAGGCCATTCTCAAGCGTGTCGTCATGTACCGCCCCGCCCAGCGGGGCGTCCGTCGCCCCCCAACCGGCACCCCACTCTCCGTCAGCATGTCACACGCCCTCGGAACCGGCCCCCGCACACAGCACCTCTCACCCAGAGCAGCACACGCAACCGAGGGTGGAAGCGGCGCCGCGACACCCGCCTCAACGACCATGCGGGCCTCCATCTCTGCGGCAGAGACCATCCGAGTCCTGCAGGTCTTCCTGCTCTCCTGCCAGCGCAGCAGCCCTTTCCTCCGGGTGCTGGTGGCCCCCGCACCATTCCGCCTCTTCTGCCGCCTGTCGTGCCAAATCATGGAGGTCGACACCACACGGCCGCCCCTGGTCGCCCTGCTCCTCAAGACGCACATATCCATCGCACACCACTGGCCGGCGGCGTACAACGAGATTGCGGTAGCGGCTGAGCTGTCGAAGGTGCAGGGGGGCGGGATGGGTGGGAAGGGTGTGGTGCTCGGGGGAGGGTTGGCCAAGAGAAAGAGCGTGGCGTTCGGTGGTGAGGAGAGTGAGAGTGCAGATGTGTACGGCGGGCTGGGGGAGAGTGAACGTGGGAGGATTGCTGCCTGTGCGCTGGAGTGGCTGTTCGACCAGCCGGTGAGACAAGAGGGAAGAGATCGGGGGGTGAAAGATGTCTGTCTCATGGGAGAGGGGTGCATGTCTGTCATGTTGCAGGTGCTGCATGTGATTGTGCTGACTGTCTCCACGTGGGTGTCCAACTCACCCTCCATGAAACAAGTGTGTGGAACGAACGCCACACTCATCCACACAACACAACACACATTGATTGATCAATGGGTCTGTGTGTGCATGTCTGCAGGTGTTGCTGACCAAGGGCATGTTCAAGTCGTTCAGCCACATCATCCCCGTCCTCATCCGCCAAAAGGCCGCATCCCTCCTCACAGTCACCATCTTCGTGGCATACGTCGCACTCTCCGACCCCCAAGGCACCCTCCCTCCACCGCCCCTCCCCCCTCCCCCTCACAAACCCAAGCGCCCCTCCCTCGGCCCCAAAGCCAAGTCTGCCAGCCGTCAGCAGCTGGACGCCCCCCTCCTCGGACCAGTGGCACCACCCATCACCCGACTCCCGTCACCCAAAGCCCAGGACTCCTCCTCTGCTTTGGTGTCGGCTTTCCTGCAGCAGCCTGCTTCCAGGGAGCGGAAGGTGATGCTGGGGACGCCGCAGAGCGGCCTGAGCCGGGCGTCCAGCCGTGGGAGCGACAAGATGCCGGAGGTGAAGATGCCGTGGCATGAAGAGGTGGAGGCGTTTCTTGCTGCGGTGCTGCCCTTCGCGCGTCACCTGCCGTATCCCGCATTGGCTCTGACGCTGCAGCTCGTCCGTGTGCCGAAGCTCGAGCCATTTATGAGAGATGGTCGTTTCATGACGGCCCTGCTGAGTCTCCTAAGCCTGACCGCGCCCCCGCCCAACTGCGCAGAGGACCAATGCCAGCTCGTCAGGTAGAGACATGGCACATACCATGGCACACGCACACAAAGCGCATGAATGAAATGTGTGTGCGTATCCCTTTTCCCAGGCGGTCGGTGTGGTCGTTTCTGCGCAAGCGCCCCCGGCTGCCCCCTCCCCCTTTCCTCCCAGTGCAGCCGGCCGAGCTCAAGCCAGAAGATATGGTCAAGAAAGACATGCAGCAGGTCGACGTGGCCTCCCTGCAGGTGACGGACCGTCGCCAAGAGAGACATGAAAGACACGATGGTCACGGTGGGCGCGATGGTTGTGTGTGTGTGTGTGTGTGTGCAGGATTTGCTTCAGCGGTGTGACCTCGAGGACGTGCAGTGGCAGGGAGACCTGAGTGGCCGCAAACCAGACACCGGCCAGCTCGACTCAAACATCGGTCACACACACACACACACACAGACCATTCTGGTCTGCCTCATTCACCGGTTTACTGACGCGTGCATGCAGATGCGCTTTTGGAGGACATCGGTGTGGGCAAGGCGGCCATGGCGCTGCAGCGCAAGGCCACAGAACTGGCACTCGGGGAAGGAGGACAGGACGACAAACCGAAGAGCAGACCTGGAGACACAACAAAGTGGGCATCCACGCTGCAGGTGTCTGTCGGTTGTCATGTTTGTATATGTCCGTGTGTCGCTCATGCAGAAGCGATGCGTTGCTCGAGTCGATGTTGCCTCCAGACGTCAGAGAGCGAGACACCATGAAGGTCAGCCAGCGCGCCACACCCACACACGGCTCTTCCTTGTCACGTTGTGCACACGCACTTGCCCTGTCCGTGCAGGAGATCCTCAGCACCGAGGGCGTCGGGCGTCTGATCGACAACCGACAGGCCGGAGTGCTCAAGGTGAGCCGGGGAGACATACACACACGCCTTTGTGTTATGCATGCATGGGTGTGCGCTCATGTCGCACGACACACAGGACCTCGGTTCGTCGTCTGAGTTGAATGTTGAGGGCGGCAATCTGACGGGCGGTCAGGCGTCGCGTCAGGACCTGATGAAGGGGCTGGGTCTGGGACTGGAGGACGACTAGATCATGTCGACACTTAGATCGATGCTTAGGCGTCGTGTGTTGGGGATTTGGGTGTATCTTCTCGCTCTCATGACAGCTGGAACTTGCTCGTTGGAGGCTCACATTGAGGTATCCGTGTCCATCCATCCATCCATCCATTTGTCCATTTGTCCATGCACATGTTCGTGCGTCGATCGGATCGGCGGATCTGTCTCTACCTACATACCTCCCTACCTCTTGCCTGTGTGTCTCCCCGTTCATTGAAACACTAGCTACGCCCTGACTACTGACCTCACTCATCGTTCGTTCGTTCGTTTTGGTTCGTCCATGGAGGCAGCCAGCCAGCATAACGTTGCTTGCTGGCTACGTGTGTCACCCCGTCCCATTCTCGTCTCAGCCATCCATCCATCCATCCATCCATGGGTGACAAACTGTCTAATCTCTACTGCCTGTCTGGCGTCCATCTGCCGTCCGTCCTGGCTGTATCTACACACACACACACGCACACACACACAAATCATGCACACATCCACGCAAAATCCCCCCCTTCTTGATGTCGTGTGCAGTGAGCGCATACAGTCATGCGCATCCGTGTGTGTTCTTGCTGGTTGTCGCCGCACGGACCCCGAATCCTTCAGGACATGAAGGATTCGGACGCCGTGCGACGATGACCTCCAAGAGCACCACACGTACGCGAGAGGACAGACAGCATCACGCTCCCCACACGTCCCCTTCTTGACGTCTTGCGGCCCGTGTGTGTTCCTTCTCGTTGAGTATGACGGTGCGCGAATCCATCAGACAGGAAGGATTCGGGCCGACATCACCACCAGCGGCTCAACACCACACGCGCACCAGTCAAGGAACACGAGAGAGAGAGAGAGGGAGAGGGAGAGAGAGAGAGAGAGAGAGAGAGACTGACTCGCATTATCCATAACAAACACACACGCAGCGTCCCCTGTACAGTCAGACACCTTACTCCCTACCCCCACACATGCACCCACCCATCGTCCGTCACACAGTCACCCTCCCCCCCTCCCTCCGCTCATACTCGCGAAACGCCCCCACCACCCGTGTCGAGAACGATCCCAGGCTGAAGGTCAGGATCTGCCGCGCCAGGCCCGTCGCCGCCAGCCGAAAGGCAGTCTCGGGCGTCCAGCTAAGGGGCGCCGGCACGATGGCCTCGGCGTTGAAGGCGACATCGACCAGCAGCTCGACTTTGGTCGGCACTGCCTCGCGGGGCGTGGTGCAGGTGAGGTTGCCCTTGATGTCCACTGCCAGGGTCTCTTCGAATCGCTTGCCGAGGACCCGCCGCACGCCGGGAATGTCGACATCAAAGGCCTGGACAATGACGGTCGGCCCACGTGATGTGACGCGGACCCCGACGGAGGGTGGGCTGAGCTTGAAGCCGAGCAGGCTGATGGAGAAGAGCGTGGCGCGGTAGGTCTCGCCCTGGCCGTCCTCACCGATCCTCTCCAAACTGCACACAGACATGCACAAGGACATTGAATGCGTCGGTTGCATATATGTGCGTGACTGTTTCTCTCCCTCCCTCCCTCCCTCCCTCCCTCGACCGTGTGGCTTACAGGTTCGGTGGCCATTGCGCCTCCAACACTCTGCCGGGCGACCTGAACCAGCTCTCCCACGTGTCAAGCTGGGACCTCACGCTCACAACTTGTGTGCTGGTCGCCCCGAAACCGACACGTGCGCCGTCTTTCCAAAACGAGCAGTCTGCACACACAGCACACAGCACACCACCAGGACCAGCTCACATGTGTACTTGGATGAGATGTGAGGCGAGAGAGATCTGCGCACTGCACCGTACCTGCATCGATTTCCATCCGCAGCTGACGAGAAGGCATGCGGAAGCGCGGGAAGCGGAGCAAGCTGCGGGAGGTGGCACTTCGTGAGATGTCGGGCATGGCATTGCGGTGATGATGGTTGCCCTGGATGCGCCTGAGAGGGGCGGCACTGACGAATGCTGATGTGTGTGATCTATGCTTGTGCCGGGCGACGGAGAGGGACAGCTGAGGGATGGAGGCAAAGAGAGGAAAGAGGCTGGGAAACAACTGCATTTGGCGTACCACAGGAGGGGAAGATGCGAGCTGAAGCGCGGCGATCGGAATGATCCTGGGGGGTCCGACTACAGATCTGTGACATTTTCCTGTCTGCATGACGCTGCACATCACCCAGAGTCATGCTCAAGCCTCCTGGTCATCTTTTGCACTGACAGTCGTTGAAAAGACAGGTAGGGCACTGCCAGACAAGTGATGATGTGTGCTGCATGACAGATTTAATGTTTGCGTACGAAGTACCCATATATGTCGGGAGGGCACAAGAGAGCCATGCCAACCGGATGGTTTTGGAATGTCTTTAACGACAGCATACATTGTACATCACCCATGAATCAGCAAGTCAACGGTCGGTGAATGTCTGCAGTCAGAGGCTACGATCTCCCTCAATCACATGAATGGCGAAGGCGGTGCAGCAGATGCGCTATCTCCTCCGGGAGCTGACGATGCGTGAGGGCTACGAGCTGGACAGGACTCTGAGTCCTGTCAGAGTCCTCAAGACAGGGCCGTCGCACCCAGAACAGCAAGATCTGAGGCTGGCAGCCTGCCTTATGAATCAAGGAGTGATGAGTCCCTGCGTGAGGCCCTCTGATTGTCTTACTACATTGTCGCATCGGTAATATTCGCATCCACCCGCCCCCCTCCAGGAGCGGCTGTGGCAGCCTTGATCCTCTGCCCCAATGCCACAAAGAGGCCGCCGGATACCATGTAGGCGGCAGCCACCCCCCAGGCCACCACATCTTTCAGGGCAAAGGACGTCATCAGACTTCCCAGCAGCTGCAGCAATGAACGAACACATGAACGTCGCAGCAAGGACATCAGTGGATGCAGAGAGGATTCTCGGGCTTGGTGGCTCGGCTGCTGACCACTGGAAGTGTGTTGCTGAGGAGATTACTGAACTGAAAGAGCCCTGAACAGACAGACAGACAGACAGACACACACAGACAGACAGACGCAGCGTGCAATGCTGAGGGGGGCATGGATGGATGTGCGCACCTCACCTTGTGCCGTCCCCCTGTACTGACTGGGCGTGTTGGACTGACCGGTGAGGTGACGTACCAAACACAAGACAAGACACACATTGAATGAATGCATTGGTGGCATGGCATTGAGGCACTCAGTGTTGCCCACCTGTAGTATTGCTACAGTCGGGCCAAACCAGCACTCCGCGGCAAGATACTCGAGCAACAGCAGGAAGGCCGACAGCTCGAAACTGTCCGCCAGACACACGCCCATCCACAGCGGAGCAGCCAAGAATGACCCTGATGGATGGACAGTGCAGCAAGTGCAGGGACACATGGCAAACACCCACGGCTAGCTTCTCTCTCTCTCTCTATCTCTCTCTCTCTCTCTCTGCATCTGCCGCCTACCGACAGCTGGGATCCACGCGCGGATGCTCTCGTCCTTCTCGGCGAGCCTGTCGGCAAGAGCGCCGCCCAGCAGAGAAGACCCCGCCCCTACGGCACCAACGATGCCAGCATTCAGCACAGAGAAGGCCGCCATGCTGTCGGGGAAGCAGGCGCGATACAGTGGGCCCTGTTGCAGCAAATCGCATGGACACATACATCTTCTTGTTAACATAGATACGTGTGTTGCCAGCTGACCTTCCACACGCCGATTGAGAGGCCAGCCGCGATTCTCACGACCGAGGCGAGTATCACGAGCTTCACGACATCAGACGACAGGACCTCCCCCACCACCCTCCTCTGATCCACCCACGTGCCCAGCACGCCCACCTCTCTCCTTTCTCCCTCCTCCCTCCCCTGGCCGGCTTTGTCTTCGTCGATCGTTCTCGCCATCTGGCTGCCTGCAGTGGCGTCACGTGGGTCGGTAACCAGGAGGAGGGATAGGATGCCCGACGTCGCTGCGAAGGCAGCCACGATACTCGTGACCGCCCTCCAGCCGAGCTGCTCATTCAGAAGGATACTCAGCGAGGCAAGGGCCTACTGCATGCAACCACACCCACAAACACACACAGCAACCAGCCATTCATTGTTAGTGAGTGAGTGTGTGTGGCGGCTGTGCAATTGCTGAGTGACCTGCCCCAGATAGACGGCCGACACGTAGAAGGAGTTGGCCGTCGCCCGCTGGTTCGCGGGGAAAATATCGGCCAGCAGCGCGTAAGCAGCGGGCGTGGTGAATGCCATGAACACCCCCTGGCCCACCCTGAGGCCAAACAGCTGACCAAACGACTGCGCCCCAGCCTGAAGAGCCGTCATGGCCGCCCATCCGAGTGCCGGCAGCCCTGTGGCGACTCTCCGACTCATCTTGTCCACCTGTCCACCAGCAAAGAAGCCTGCTGCCGAGAAGAAGATGGTGAAGCCGAACGAGGCGATGAAGGAGTACTGCTTCTCGTCAAAGCCCAGGTCGATGTTGATCAGCCGCCTGGCGGCCTCGGTGGGTGGGCCAAGGGACTCGCTGACGGAGTCGTTGAAATCCACCAGATAGTAAAGCAAAGTGCGGGACCATTGATTGGAGAGATAGACCAGGGTCAGTACCGCAAGAATCACGAAAGGCCGGAGCGCTGGCGACTCGGCGTCAGTGCTGCTGATGGGCTCGAATGACGCGTCTGGCGCTTTCGTCTGCTGCTCTTGCTCGGCTTGTGTGGGTTTTGCAGAAAGCCGTGACAAGGCTGCGGGCCAGACAAGTGGTTGAAGCTTCTTAGCATGGTGCCGGCGGCCACCAGTTGTCCTCTGCAAGAACTGCGGCGTTGCAACGTCTGCCGGGAGCCGATGGATGAATGGCGGGGCGACGCTTGCTGACCTCCTGACGAGAGGAATAGCCTCCCCTGATGCTGCACTGCCGATATGCAAGCAGATGAGTGTCGAAGTGATCATCAATCTGCCGCTTTTCATCAAGATCTCCACGCTTCAAGTCTGCCCAGGCTCCCAGACGCCATTCCCTCCCTTTTCCCTTCCCCTCTGCTCGCCACTTTTGCGAGCTTGAAAAGGCGCATCTCCCCAGCTCGCAAAACTCTAGAGAAGCCGGAACAGGCAAACACGTTAACAGGAGGAGCGAGGAAGACGGTTTGATACTGGTCATGAAGCGAGAGACCTGGAAAACATTATGTCTATCGGCATGATGGTTCGTGGATTGTGGCGTGCCCCCCTGCCTTCGTTGGTGGCTGTATTGTGCCTCATCGCAAGCAGCAGCCTCGCACAGAGTGAGTGATATGGACAAACATGGAGGAAAGATCTGCTTGCTGATGAACTCAAGTCCTTCGTCAAACGTGTGTGTGTTCCTTGTTGTAGCGGGTTCCGATGGTGGTGAGGGGAGCGACGATTCGTGGTGCTTCCAGCGGGGCATCGGCTTTGTGGGCGGCGACCGTCGTGAGCAGCGGCTCCCATCCGCCCTCGCGTGTCAGAGGGCATGTCAGGAGCACCCCGCTTGCGAGTTTTTTTCTTTTCGAGGGGTGACCAAGACCTGCGACTTGAAGATCTACAGTGGGCAGGCGTCACAGGTCAGGCCGAGGATGAACGAGGACGCCGGAGTCATCTCTGGGCCAAGATACTGTCCTGCTGGTTGGGGGGAGTGTCCTGTGATTGAGGGGGACTATAGCTACAAGTGCCTCCTCGACCTGTGTCAGCTCCACGAGCCGAACAGTGGCCGCATGCCTATAAGGGGATTCTATCGCAACGTCACCTCTACTGCAGCCGCTTTGCGCGGCGCACCCAGCCCGCCATCCGTCAGGAACTCCGTTCTCGTGTGCCCATGCCGTGATTGGGTGGACCAGCCTGGCTCTGGCGATGAGGCCATCGACGCGATTCGTGACCCCAAAGTCACCATGTGCGACCTTTCCCTCTGTGGCTTTGACAAGCCCGGCGCCAACAACACAACCTGCGGCCTCAAATTGGTCTCGGGCAGCCTCAAGTGTGCAGACGGCACTACGTGCGACAACACTCTCGAGGCCATCCGTGCACGATCAGACTATCTGTCGTCGAGCGACCTGGAGGGAAGGGGCTTCTCGTCACCATGGGGGCTTGATCGTGACGGCAATCGTGATGCTGACGACGACGGCGACACCGGTGATAGGGATGATAATAGGGACGGCTCCAAGGAGGAGGTTCCAAGCATGTTGGTTCCTTCTTGGAGCATCGGGTTCATGGCTGCCACGGCAACCATCTGCTGCTGCGCCGGGCTCTGGATCGCAGGTAGGTCAACAACCTCTCACCGGCCCATCCATCCATCCATCCTGTCTGCCACACACCACACCGCCGGTATTCGATTATATGCCTGCAGGCAAGCAGCGCCCTCCCCTTGATCTCGAGACGGGTATGAATGGCATGAACGCTCAGCCTGGACCACGACAGCACTCACGCAGCCGTCGGGAGCGCCGTCGACAGAGCCTCAGTGACATCCCACCCGCCTATGACGTCATGAAGACCAACGGCCAGCCAGGGCGATCTGACTCAAGTACGCACGGACGTGTCAAGACACAAGGGAGGGGAGGCGCGCGACGTGTTGATTTGCTCTGTCGTGTTTGGTGAATGCAGGCGCCGCTCCACCCATGCTACTAAGGCAGCTCAACAGCCACTTTTTCAAGTAAGAGTGACAGACAGCACCACACGCGGCAAAGCACGATCCTATCTATCATTCGTGTGTGTCTCACGTGTGCGGCAGGGTGTTCAAGATCCCTTCATCTCGCTCTCAGCGCTCCCGGCGAGGCAGCGCCAGAGACGGTGTGTCGCCCTCCCCCTCTTTCATCGCCTCCACGCCCCCCGACCCATCCTTCTCAATCAACGACACACCCAGGCAGCACTCGGGCATGTCATCGGACGCCACTCTTAGCGCAGCACCAGTCGTCATCGGCAACAAAGGTATGCGGGCTGAAGCGGACAACGGCACACCGAACATTCTGATGGGTGTCTCTCTGTCTGTCTGTCTGTCTGTCTGTGTATGCAGGCGGTTCACCTGCCGCCCCGGTGGCCGCTTCCAGCAGCGGCGATGGCCAAGCTGCATCTGCCAGCAATGGCACGAGCGCGAGAGCCGGCCAATCGATTTCGGATGAGGGGCCGACATCGCCGGACACGTGTGCTCGTGTGATCGGCAAGGAGGGTGGCGGCGGTGAGGATGAGGTGGAGAGGTATAAACACGACGACACCATGGGCGACCTGGATACCGGCGCGCAGTGCACCATCTGCTTCGATGCGCCGAGAGAGACCTTGCTGTTGCCATGTGGACACGGAGGGTGAGTGAGTACGGGATAAAGGGGCCACAGAACCGACCTGAGAACTATTGCTGTGTGGGCAGGTTATGTGAGGAGTGTGCCGTGGAGCTGATCGAGCTGCCCCTCAAGTCCAAGCACATGCGCAAGCACAAAGTGAAGCCAGAGTGCCCATTATGCAGAAAACCCATCGAGCGGGTCATGAAGATCATCCGCCACTCGGCACACGAGAAGTGGGTCGAGGCCACACCCATTGCCGTCGTCAAGGTCCGGCCAGAGAGTGATGCCCCTGCCTCGGCGTCAGCGTCAGCATCACAGGGCACCACTCGCGCCACGTCGAGACAGCCGACAAGGGGCGCCCACACGGGGACGGTGCTGCCTGAGTTCGCTCCTGGCCTGATGGAGCCCAGGGTTCCGCCCAGCAGAGTCTGGTAAGGGTGTAGTGTGACTTGTGTCGTGCTGCGGTGCGGCTGGGGAGGCGAGAAGGTTTTCGGTTGTGCCTTCCTTCGTCGGTCGTTGGTCGATGGGATGGGTGTCTTTATTATTTGTTGCTAGGGTGGGTGGGGGCGGGGGAGAAGGGGGGCCCGTGGCCCACGGGATAGAGAGATGGCTGGATGGTCCATCCATTGTCTGTGAGTACATACATACATACATACATACATCGATGTGTATACGTGTGTGTATCTACATATGTGGATGGACAAGTTTGTTTATCAAGCAGCCAGCGATCAAGTGGGTGGCACATGCAACACACCGAGTGCATCTGACGTGGTCCATGTCAAGTCAGTGACACTGTACCATTAGTGCGCTTGCACGAGGTGAATGCACGTGTGTGTGGAGTGTGTGTGGCTTTATTGTGCAGCCACGATTGTTTGTCTACACAGTCGTTATATCACCTTGCAATAATGGAGTACCATTACAGCGAGGGGGGGCGAGTGGCCAGACATGCACACAGCCGAGTCAGGAAACGATTGCTTTTTTCTTTGCTGTAGAGGGAAGGAGCTGGTGAGTGTGTGATATATTCTGAGGCACGTTTCCATTCATCTGTCGTGTGTAACTAGCAGGCAGTGTGTGTGTGTGTGTTTGCGAACAGCACACACACGCATAGAGACGACAACAATCAAGTGTGAAATGCATGGAAGTCTTACACATACCAAGTTTTCCAATCGATTCCAGCCTTCACGTGTAGAGACACAGACACACGACCCGATTCAAGCCTTGTGAGTTCACGAGACATCAAAAACAATCACACGTGAGTCAGTCGGTCCGCATCGATATGAAAGGCTCCTTAATCGCTCGCTCCACTTCTCGCTTCCGTGTTATGGCGAGAACCCCAGCACACTTATCACCCCATTTCGTGTGTTCGTATACGGACATGGCTCAGTAGTGCGAACATTGACAAGCCACTCACTCTCCCCACCCCCTTGTGACAGCTCAATGGTTGCTATCTGCTCCCCCAGCGCCCCACCACCCAATACGATCATCCGCATGTGCTCTCCTCCCTTCAGCCCCTTCTTGTCGAAAACCTCCAACACTCCCTGCAGCCCGATGCTCGGATGGGCGGCCAGCAGAGCCTGAACTCGCTGTGCTGCGACACCGGTCACCTCAGCCGATATGGGCCAGCTCATATGAGGCCGGTCATTCGCTGGGTCTGCGGTCAGCCAGTGAGTGAGGATGAAGCCCACAGCGCAGCCGTAGGTTCGGTACTCGAATGAGCCCCACCCCTCCTCCCCGCTTTGCACATGTGTGGGCGGGCTTGCCGCGTCAAAGGTAAAGATGGCGCTGGGTGAGTGCTGGAGGGAAAGAGGGCCAAGAACTTGAGGGCGGAGCCGAATTCGCCCGCCCTCTAAGGTCCACCCCGTGGCTGAGTACTCGCCACTGGCGAGGCGCCTCAGTCGCCATAAGGAAGGCCGCCTGGTTGCTGTCGAACACACTGAAGTGCTCGTCACGCAACACCACCCGGCTTGTAGGTGGTACAGCAGCGCTAGGTGAGGCCTCCATCTGGCCCACCTGCCCCCATACTCGAGCATGAAAAGCCGCCGCCTCAGCTGCTCCACCATAGCACCGGTGGCCACCGTGGCGGCCACTCGTTGGGTTAGCTGAGGGACGGGCACCTGGACCAGATCGCCGAAGAAAGAGGCTATCTTGATGGACAGCAGCCGTGCCAGAATGTCCCAGAGGACCCCAGTTTGGGTGAAAGTGATAGAGTGGGCGTTGACAAGGGCCTCGAGCTGCGAGTAGCTGCCGACGTACTCGGCAATGAGAGGCACTGCTTCCTCAGGAACATCTGATGCGCGGATGGCTCCTCGGATGGCCTCTTCGTAGTCGGTCGCCGCGCCGTCCTGTGCCGCTGCCGGGGCGCCGTTGAGTGGCGATAGCTGGTCGGAGCTGGACACGTTGACGAGGGACGAGCGCATCCTGTCCCATGAGTCGTGGAGGCGCCTGAAGTCCTCCTCATCCCGCACCTAGCAGACGTCGAGTGCGAGTCGGAGGTCGCTCTCCCGCGCCATGGCCTCGACGGATGGGTACTTGGCCTCGAAGACGTCGAGGTACTGAAGGTAGCGCCTGGAGCCGCTGAAGGCGCTCTTGAGCCACTCCTCGACCGTCATGTCGTGGTAGTCGACCTCCGTGGATGAGGGCGCCTTGCCGCTGCCCTGCTCGTCCTTGGCCGCGTCGCCCGCCGCCGCCAGTCGCTCCCTGTCCACACCTGACACCTCTTCCACCTTGTCGACATCCCCCTTCTTGCCGATCTTGGTCGGCCGCCCGTGGGCAGTGTCGAGGATGAAGTCGGCAATCACTTC